>PVJI01002644.1:0-140892 GCA_004026765.1 Micronycteris hirsuta | reverse complement strand
GAAAAGGAGACAGTTACCTACAAAGGAATTCCCATAAGACTGTCAGCGGATTTCTCTAAGGAGACCTTCCAAGCAAGAAGGGGCTGGAGAGAAATATTTCAAATCATGAAAAGCAAGGACCTACAACCAAGAATAATCTATCCAGCAAAACTTTCATTTAGAATGGAAGGGCAGATAAAGTGCTTCTCAGATAAGGTCAGATTCAAGGAGTACATCATCACGCAGCCTTTACTATATGAAATGTTAAGGGGTTCTATATAAGGACTCATGAGAGAAGGCACCAAGGCCAGATCAGCTACCGGGGAACTCAGATCAGCCACAGCCAAGATGCTTGTGAGGTAAGCAAGCAAAATACAACCAGAGAAACAAATTATAACCAGAGACATTGAAATTTAGAACAATCTGGCAGTAACCAGAGGGGAGGAGGAAGGGGATAATGGGGACAAGGGTATTCAGGAACTGCTATAAAGGACACATGGACAAAACCAAGGGGGAGGGTGGAAGCAAGGGAGGGAGGTGGGTTTGCCTGGGGTTGGGGGTGGGGGTAAATGCAGACAACTGTAAGTGAACAACAATAAAATAATTTTTTAAAAAAGATAAAAACATAATAAAAACAGTGGCACAATTTAACACGATAAGTGCTTCAGAAATACAGAAGCACTACAATAAACAGTGTGCTTTACCTTTAAAAGACAGTTTACTTGAGAAAGTGTACATCACAAGCATGGCAGGTGAAATTGGAGAATAGTTGTAACATTAGGCATGGATGAGTATGACTTATAACACAGCAGGAACTGAGGTCACCAGGGGATATTTGAGGTATGTATGTTTTCTGCATTTGTCCATGGCTTTGTTCAGCTAGTACAATTTTCTATTTTCACCTAGTGCTTTTTTTGGATGAAACTGTGCACAAGAAAACACAAACTTCTCTTGTTTTGATTGTTCCCTAATATCATGCTCCATCCATCATCTTGGAACAAAGTTGTGTTTTCAGAACAAGCATTAAAACCGAATGACCATAGTCTCCTGCCTAAGCATGTGGGCCTCCTCACTGTCCCCCAGTTCCCCTTTACCTCTGATTCTGCACATAAGCTGAAGACTCATTGGACTGTCATTGAACCCTCCTCTTTAGATTTGGTGACAGAGAGAGAAGTCAGTACTCCACACTGAGCAAGAGGAGAGAAAATGCTAATATTATCATCTAATAATAATTTTGATCTGGTCACATTTTAAAAATAAAATGATCTCATTACCCTCTAATTCTGTTAAGGAAAGAACTGTGTCTTTTTTCTTTTTACTTCTAGTACATTGTACAGTACTTGGCACAGAGTGGGTGCCCAGTGATGTCTGATGATTACGTGAATGTACATTCCATAAAGAGAACATTCATATCATGTCTTCTAATATCTTTGATATCTTGTTTCAGACTCTATAAATAGAAAAATAAGTTTAAAAAGAGGCAAGCTGATATAGAGTTGGCATCAATATCTTAGCACCAAAACACTAACGATATATACATACACATACAAAGGGGGGCCCATAAAAATTTATTTATAGAAAATTGTGTATTTATTCTTACATGTTAAACCTCAGTCACCTTCAAAGTACTCTCCATTTGATGAAATATACCTAGTGAGATATTTTTTCCACCACTCAAAACAGTTTTTGAACTCATCAAATTTAATACATTTTAGTGCTTCTGCCATTTTTTGTTTCACCTCTTCCACACCGCAAAATGTTTCCTTTTGAGGAATTTTTTCATTAGGGAAACAACAACAACAACAAAAGTCACTAGGGGAGAGATCAAGTGAATAGGGAGGGTGGGGCATGGGGGTCATCCCATTTTTGGTCAAAAAACTGCTGAACACTCAGCAAGGTGTGGGCAGGTGCACTCGCAAATCACCCATCATGAAATGGACAAGAAAGAGTCTTCAAAAACCTCACTGATGCTGTGCACAGCCTCTCACAGCACCAGCTGGTGCGCTGGTACAGATGGGCTCCCAGAACACTCACCTAGCTGGGCACGCCTGTACTACAAGGGGCCTGCCCTCCAGAAGATGAATAATCTTCTGGTTTTGGGGGGTCCCTCATATATATCTACACGTTTATAGATGATAAATAGATAGATGATAGATAGATAGATAGATAGATAGATAGATAGATAGATAGATAGATAGATGATAGATAGATGATAGATAGAGATATAGATCTACATTAAAATTTGGAGCACAAGGATCTATTCTGTGATTTCCCAAGATGAGGAAGGGACAGTCATGTAATCGAAAGACACATGGCGGTGCTGAAGAAAGTGTGCTATGTAAATGATGGACTCCAAAATGTCAGGCTCACAGTGTCTGTTATTACTTTATTTCTGTGGCAGAATTTATGGCCTAAAGTCACCACCAAAATTTGCAAAAATTAAGTTTTTCCTTGTACTGATTTGTGTCCCAAATCTTCACCAGGTCCTTAAGAACCAAAGAAATACTTAGCTACTTTACAAGGATTTGAGAAGTACAAGGCAACTTCTAAGTTGGAAATGAAAGCAACCTAGCCAAGGAGATTTTCTGGAAAGAATTTTCTGTGATGTTCTTCTGAAGCACCAATTCAGATGTTTCCATCAAGAAGCACCTATTTAGAGTTTGGTAACAAAGCTGCTGAATTGCCTGCAGTACATCATTTTTATTCAGTCTTCTCTATTCATTTTTAAAGATACTTCTAGATCATTGGATAGTCAGCATATTTCTTACCTGAAAATAAGCTAGATTTAAAAATAGTAAATGTCCCATTTTCCTGTATGAAAGATCACCAAATGTAATTGAATAAATACATTTGGAGAAATTTGTGGGTAAATATTTTGGAAAAATCAAAAACTTATTGAAAATTATTATTTCAAAGAAATATGTAATAAAATCAACAAAGTGGGAATCAAAATATATGCCAGTCATTATTCACCAATTATGAGATTTACATTGGTTATTAAAAGCCTCTGTTTATAAAAGAAATGATTAGCCATGGCTGGTGTAACTCAGTGGATTGAGCACAGGCTGCGAACCAAAGGGTCGCCAGTTTGATTCCCAGTCAGGGCACATGCCTGGGTTGCAGGCCAAGTCCCCAGTAGGGGGCACAAGAGAGGCAACCACACATTGATGTTTTTCTCCCTCTCTCCTTCCCTTCCCCTCTAAAAATAAAATAAATAAAATCTTTAAAAAAAGAAATGATTAAATACAACCATTGGCACTAAACTGTAGATTCTAATTAAGATAAAAAACAATATACACTGTACCATTCCCTTTTGATTTCAGAGATCAAAACGCTCAACAGAGAACAGGAAGTATAAGCAGGATGAAAGAGTCCCTAAAACTGTTTATCTTGTCTCAGTAAATATTGGCACTATGGAAAATTAAGCCACCAGTTGGAAGACATTCTAGTTATGTTGTACCAAAAAGGACAGCTATTCTGCTTTTGTCACTACCCAGCTTTTAAGCAAGATAGAATTTATTTACTCACTTAACAGAAGAAACATAACATAACATTCCTTTGATATGAGGAATATTCATGGCATGTAGTCTCTTCCTTCCAAGAGTGTATAATCAAAATAGGAAGAAATAAGTTCAATAATACAGGAGTTCAATATAAAACAACTGCTCAAGACACAGCACAAAGCAACATGGTTATTTACAAAGTGTATAATCACCATCTCTGCCTTCTTTTTTGGAAGATATATATAATATCCAATTATTTTTACAGTTAACGCCAAGCACTACATTATTGTACTTGCACTACAATAAATATTAATTTATTACAATATAAGGTTCAGAACACACTGTTAAGTCAATAAAAGAAAGAAATCTTTTGTCTATGAATCATTAAAAATTCTACAAGGGATTCATATTTCTTTTGGCAAGATGAATTTTCAGAAGGCTTAATAGGAAACTACAACAATGATTTTGAATAAAAGCAACAAATAATTTAATGAAGTAATTAAATGTTAATCACTGAGAAAAGAAACGATTCAGCATTCCTTCAGACTTGCCTAAGAATTTGGCTGGATATAGTCAACAAGAAAAATTAGTTACAACAGATACAGTCATTTGGGTTGATCCTCAGCCCCTACCTGCTTTTCTCCCAGCACCCCTCACTTTAAAGAATAGCCTTTCCTCCCCTCAATATCCCCAATCTCTTCAAAACTTTCTTCCCTACTATTCCTCCAAAACTGCTGTCAAAAGCCATAAATTGCTACATCCAAAGATCAATTTTCAGTCATGATACTTGACCTCCCAGCAGCCATTATCACAGTTGATCACTCCCTTCTGTTTAACACACTTAGTTCTTCCCTGCCTCCGTGGTTCCTTTGCTGGTTCTTTGTCTTTCCCCTATTTCTGAACGTTGGACTGTCCAAAGATTTCATCTTTGCCCTCTTGTCTCACTCCTTTCTCTCACAAGATGACTTCATCTGTTGCCTGTGGTTCTAAACACCATGCTTATACGCCCAACTAGGAATTAGATCTTTCTCAAAACTTTCTTTTGAATTCTAGAATTCAACACCCAACTACCAATCTGGTCCCTTCATTTGATGTCTACTAGGCATCTCAAACCTACAATGTTCAAAACTGAACTCCTGGCCTTCCCTGTCTCACACTCAAATCAGAGCTTTCATCATCTTAGTCAATGGCAACTCCATCCTTCTAGAATTTCAGGCCAGAAAATCACTGTTTCCTAATCCATTAGGAAATCAAGAAGGCTCTACTTCTAAGTATCTAGAATTTGGCCACTTGTTGCCAGTTTCACTGCTATTTCTTTTATCCAAGCCACCATTAGCTCTCATCTGGATTATTATAATAGCCCCAGTGGGTCTCCCCTGCTTTATCTTTGCTGCTCTATAATCCATTCTTAGAGGAGTAGCCAGAATGACACTTCAACATGGGTCGGAACATGTCACTTTTCTGCTCAAATGACTCTGAAGTGACTCCACATTTCATTCCAAGTGGAAACCAAATCCCAAGGGCCTAAGGCACTACACAGTCAGGCCTTCTTGTGCTGTGTCTTATTTCAGCACCCACAGTTCTCCACACTGCAGCCACGCTGGCCTCCTTCAGATTCCACCTTCTCGGTGAGGCCAATCCCGATGATCTCATTTAATAAAGGAGCACTCTTAACCTTTTCCGTTGTTTTCTTCTTTCCATAACACTTATCATCTGCTAACATACTTTTAAATGTATTTATTTATGTTCACTTTTATTGTCCTTTTCCTTCAAGGAATCTCTAGTTTGCTCATTTGCATACCTAAGCACCTAATACTGAATACTGTGCCTAGCACAAGTCTGCATTTAATGATATTCAAGAAAAGAATCAATAATAGACTCAACCAATTCCCAGTGACTCAAATCAAGTACTTTGGAATCCTCCTCAGTTCCTCACCTTGCATAACACCTACCCAATTCATCAGAACAATCTTGTTGTTCCTGGCTTGGAAATGTATCTAGAATTAAGCCAGTGTTCACTCCACTGCCAGTGCCCTGAAATGAGCCACCAATGTCTAGGATCAATACTGGTACAAGAACCTTCTTCTTGACTGTCTCACTCCACCCTTTTTCTCCATACAATCCATCTTCCACAGCACAGCCAGACAGATTTGTAAAAACCTTAATCACATCAGGTATCTCTTCTCAAAATCTTTCTGTGATTCCCATCACACTTAGAATAAAATCCAAATCCTAACCCAAGATTATAGGGCTCTTCTTGATTTGGGGCCTTATCTAGTCTCTAAATTTATTTCTTTTCTCTCTGCATTTGCTCACTCTATTCCAGCAACACTGACTTTCCAGAGGCTCCTCAAATAAGGCAAATTCAGTCCTGCATTAGAACTTTGTACTTGCCCCTCCTTTCGACTCTTCTTCTAGACTCCAGACTCCCTCCTTACCCACACCCTCTTCACTCAGTTTCCCTTAAATGTTGGCACTTCAGAGTCTTCCCTGAACACTACATAAAAGAGTCCCTTCATCCGCTGTCAGTATTTCCCTTCCATCCTGCTTTATTTTTCTTCATAGTGTACATTATTCATGGTAATATCCTACTATATATTTGTTTATTGACTCCTCAAAAATATAATCCCCATATATCAAGGAATTTGTGTTACCCACTGCTCAATCACTGGTGCCTAGAACACATAGTAGGCACTCAACAAACATTTACTGAATGAACAACTGGATGAATTATCAAGAGAGTTACTTTAATCCTCAAACTGGATAAAATAAAAAATGGAAATATATTCCAATCTACTAGTTTTTAATGTTAATAAGTACTAAATTCCATTCAATAGATTGAGATTTAGGCACCAGAGTAAAACACGAGATCACTCAGAACAGTCCCTATCAGTACGTGGTTCCAAATTGTAGACAGACATAATTTGTTTTAGATATAAAAATGGCTATGTCTTTTTATAAAGATCCGTGACTTCTTTCTAAATGTAAAATTGGAATGGATTTATATGCTCTTCTATTCAGCTATTACCTCATGTAAAATTTCAACTCCACAAATGAATTGCTGAAGCAAGAATGAATAATCCCAGAACAAGGCTTTGCCTGAGATTAGAGTCACAAATCATAATCGCTTGGATTCAATCCCATCAACCAGATGCTCAACCAAAAGAATTCTCTTTCAGGTTTCTCCCACTACAGATTTTTGCACCACAGGCAATGCTTTGCGGAGTATTTATGGCTAAAGAAGACAGACCCAACACTAAACACTTAGTAAGATTTTATTATAAAACTTCAATGTGTTATTTCCGGTTATTTTATCATCCATCTACTCAGGTCCTAGCCAGAAAAAAATAGTGATAAGGAGAGAAAAGCATGAGAAAAAATATGTACTGACACATCAGATGATTGCTACTGTTGGTTTTATCTTGTTTTGGATTTGGGCTTTTATTGCGCTGTCATAAATGTTGATTTCTGATACAGTTTCATCAAATGTTGACTTTCTTCCCTCAGGTTTTGTCTGAGTGCTAACCATGTGGAAATAATTACAATGTGCCATTATATATACATGAATTGTTTTATTAGTAGAGCACAGAAACATCTTTGAGAATTGGCTAAAATCTCAAGAATGGTGTATGCAGTAATCCCTGAGCTATTTGCTAAATATTTGAGCAAACAGAGCATTGTTTATTTAGCTCTTGTTAGCTCCCCATGTGCATTCTTGGAATGAGGTTGCAGGTTTTCTGTTTGATTTTAAGAGAGGCCACAACCGGAAAATCATAAGCGTGAACCTGAGAAGCTACACTATCATTCTGTGCAAAAAACCAAAAACCAAAACCAAAAAAACCCCCAGTGTTTCTCTGATTCTTAACCTACATCCAATGACTTTCCTAGCTCCACTAGTATATCATGATGATCTTTGCTTTTGCCAGTTTACCCTTTAAATGTGGGAATTGAACAACGCTAACATCATTTGTTAACTGCCAAGGCAGTTGCCTGAGCTAGCCTGGGGATTTAAAAGACTTCAAGGTCATGTGTTCCAGAGTAAAATGATCTTCCCACAGCTGGGCCTAAGAGGTCCCAGGCTTGTTTTTGATTGCTCCCTTCACATTTTCATCTGTAAACACCCACGTCCCAGTTCAAAATGTCAGAGAAAAACATTTTCTCCTGCAGTTCCTGTTTTGGTCCTCCTTAACACTACTCCAAAGACAATCAGAGCTTTCAGTAGCAGGAAAATTAAGAGTGGATGAACCTAAGAGTTCTTCTAATCCATCTCCCTTCCTAAGGCAGGAGCACGCCTTAATGGTCTCGGGACAATGACAGCTTGATACCGAAAGAGCTGATAGCAATTTAAGATAGTCTCATCCTGTGCTATACGACCTAATTGATTGTTTTACAGTCTGGGCTTCTCTCAAGACGTGTTCATCAGGAAAAATGCCACAAGACATTCCATGGGAAAAAACCCTTGAACCATAGATTTAACAGCAATATTCTGGTGTATTGTCTTAACTTCTTATTATCATTTAAATGTAAGACTATTCAGAATGGAAATTGTATTTGCAAAACAGGCTCCTCTTGTCAGTGGTTGGGGCAAGGATATTTTTTTAAGTAATGACAAGTCGTATCTTTTGCAATTGTACCCTTGAGCGGTATTTAGTGTACAATAAACACAATCTTTGGAGCTGGAGCATCGGGGAAGGTACAGGATGGTTTATGGATCAGGGCCTTTGCTACTAAGTTTTCCACCTTATTTCTCAAAAAAACAGAGACAGAGAGAAAGTAAACGTGTATACCAATATTTATAACACCAGTGGTCTATTTGCCGCTATTTTATTTTTAATAATTTAATGTTTCATAGTTATATATAGAGAGATGCATGAATAAATGGAAAAATTAAGTTAGATACCAAGTTACTTTTTAATTTTAGAACTTCATTTGAATGGGGACCATTTAGTGTTTTGAGAGTAAAATGTGAGAAGAAGAAGCTAAATAACTTATTTGGTCACAACCTGAGGATATTTCATATAATAATCATATATAATAAATGCCTCCCAGGGTTTTAGAAATCATAATATGTCTGATTGTAATTTATTTAAAGCTCAATTTTCCTACTTTCTCTGGATCTAACACTCAGAACTATATTAACTTGCCAAGATCTATTCTTTTCCTTTCTCATGTCACCTCACTATAAAAATTGGGGACTTAGGTTACTATATTCGGAGTGATTAAAACTAAGAGCTTCATAACCTTCTTGTTCACTGAGAGCCAGCCCCACACTATATAAAGCCGAAATAAAATCCAAAAGGGGCTTTCTTCCACCTCTGAAAGACATGGCCCTTTTGCCTGGCTGCCCTAGAAGCCCATTGGGTTTAAAGTCAGGTAAGTTTCTTAGATAGACCACAGTGTGGGCTCTACCGGATCAGTTTGCCCTGAAAAATGCTGTTGCCTTTTAAAACTTGCAGATTCAAGTCTTCTTCAATGTAAGGAAAGTTCTCCTAAGTTATAGTTTAAAACATTGGATTCAAAAGCCCTCTTTTCACTCTGCTCTGCTAAACTGTGTGTTACATTTACATTATAACTCACTGGTGGGCTATAACACTTGGGAATGCCTATTTGGTGTGAGGCTTTGTCCTAGCTACTTGACATATGTTATTATACAAACATTTTTACAAACCCACGCGATAGGCGCTAATATTTCCATTTACAGCTGATAAGCAAGGGTCAGAGCTAGTAGACGTCAGAGCTGGGGTTAGAACCATGTCTCTTTCCTTACAAACCATGTATTTTTCAGCACATCATTATGAACAAAGGTAAACATAAACAAATTCCATAATAACATAGAAAGGAATATACACATATCCATTTTTAGATGCTCGATTTTCTGAACACAAAGCAATGGGGGAAAGTTTAAAAATGGCCAATCTAAGCAGGGTTTTTCCTTTTTTTAATGCTGCCATTTGGTTATTTTCTTACTTATGGACACAGCTATGACAGCTTCTATTTAAGGTAGAAATTTTATTTCAGCGAGGAAGAATGGTATAAAAACAGTAATTTCTTAACTAGATATTTAGATGTCTCTGGTAAGTCACAGGTACAAGTAACAGGGTGTCATATAACCACATGAAAATAATTATGTTATATGTAGCTTCGACAGTATATCCAGCTGTGAAAATTTTTGTTTTTCTGAGTTTTCTTCCCTCTTGGATAGGTAAATGCAAAGAGGCGTTTAGACATATAAAGTGTTTTACGTTTCAACTTGTGTCTCAACAAAAAGTTATGTTTCTATTGCCAAGCTGCTTTTAAGTGTATTTATGAGTCTATGAGCTAGGGACACGGTCCATGCAACAGTATTGGTGATGTTCTTTCTCTTCCACCTCAAGGTAAATACCCAGCACACCAGAACCATGGCTGCACACTGGAGAACTCAGATACAATAGAAAGAGGTATTGTCCTTGCAAAATGAGGGCATGCAATCTGTTCCAGAGGGAGCTACTCTGTCGGTAGCACTGCAGAGAAACTTCTGGGAGCCCATGGAGGTGGTATTGTCAACTCTGTAAAGATAGATTATATTTCCCCAATATCACCACTGACAACTTAGCTAAATGTCTTATACTAGTTAAGAAATGAATTAAACTTAGACTTTGATTATGGAACTAACTGAAGAATCCTCCTACTCTTTCACATATCAAAATATGTGGACTTTTCAATAATGAAATGATTTTAATGTGATTTTCATGAATCACCTCTAATTTTATATTCTAATTCAAGAAGTTCCATTGGATAATCTATAGAGATGGTTAGCAAATTCGGAAAACATCTTAAAAAATAAATCCCGACAGTTTGAGAAAGCTTCTCCCAACCCCTTAAGATATCTCCGGATTTACATCTGTCCTTTCGACTTCTCTGCTGTCTGTTTTGACTGTGGAATCCATATACCACCCTCACATTCCTGGTGAAGGATTTCCAACAAATTCCCATAATATCAGCAGTTGCTTCTTGATAATGTTTGCATTTGCATCATTCCAGGGAAGCGAGTGAAACTCCTCACTTCTCTTGTTCAAAGTAAACGCGAGGCCAAAAGAAACCCTGATTTGAGGGCAGACAGCGACACCTCTGCGAGATCTCGCCCACGGAGATCAGGACGCAGCCTCGCTCTGCCTCTGTCAGCTCCTTCCTCCCTCTGCCCGAGGAAGACCCTGCCTTCCCCGGAGAGCAAATATCACTTCAGCTAGGAAATGTGAATACAGAAGTCAGTACCGGAATTTTCCTTCAGCCAGTGGATACCAATGGCCAAGAATTAGTAAAACTCACTCTTTAAATGGACGAAGGTGGGTTTTTCAAGCAAAACCAAAAGTATCATTCTACCTTGGTAGAGGTAGTTCTTTTTAACTTGCTCCCCCCAAACCCTCTCCAATGTAAGGAGCCTGCTATACAAAGATAAATGTTAGAGTAATATATTTGGCTGCAAATTCCTCCAGAAAATAATAGATAAATGTGTCATCAGGACAAGGTAGGAAAGGGAGAGGGATTCAAAGTCACCCTAAACATCAGTGAACAAATCTTAATTATGTGACCCCCACACCCAGCTGCTTCTTTACCCCTAGTATCCCAGGGGCTTTGAGGGACTGGACGGGGAGTTATTAGTTATCTCGAATTGGGAATGAATGAACTAAAGTGAAAGAAAGTTGCATGTTTTAAAAGCTCCTGACAAAACTATGATGTTTTAAAATATTAGCAGTTATAAAAGTATAAAAGCAAATACTTCATTATTTGTCTTGAGCATTAAATTGTCACAGTATAATTGCGCATAATGTGTTTAATGGGTGTGTTACTCCAGCAACAGAAATCTGTTAAAAACGAACTTTTAAAATGCTACCTAGATTTGCAAAATTGATGAAGAGTAGCTTCTGAAATCAAAATCTGCTCCCCGCTTAATATTTGACCTTTGGCCCATTAAATAGCATCCAAGTCTCAGTTTCCTCATCTGTAAAATGGAAATAATAATAGTGTCTCTGTCAGAGCACTGTTTCATGCATTATATGAAATAATCTGAAAAAAAAACTGTAACAGACTGCCTGATACAAAATAAATTGTCAGAAATATTAGCTCTAAGTGAGAAAGGCAAGAGTGGGTGAATAAAAGAGCCTGGGGGTGGGAAGAATGAGAAAAAGAGTCCAGTTTTATAAAGGTGAACATCAAATATGTAAAATATGGATCAAAATCATCTCAGGAGGGACATAGTACAATTCTTAAAAGGACACCCCAAAGAAGTTTAGACCAAAAATACGTTGAGGAAATGTGTCAAGATGACAAATTTATGCACTAGAATTATATAATAGGCTATCAGAGAAAAACTGGGATGCTTTGAGGCCTATTCATGTTTATTTCAAGAGAATGTAAAGGGAGAAAAATATGACCTTCTCGAAAACTCTTTTCCAGCACTGTGGTTGAAGACAAGCGCTCACTCTCTGCGCATCAGGAAATTCTTTTGTCCACCGATGAGAATTAGCATGAGGCAGAGAGTTTCAGTGGAAAAAAGTTACTATTTCAAGACAATGCTGAGCCCAGTCACCCATTCATTAAATTAACAACAACGTATCGAGTGCTGTCCGTGTGCAGGCACCGTGAGAGGCACGGGGACTACAAAAAGGAAACAAGGGGAATGAAAACAAATGTGGCACAGTCGTCCCCACGTGTTGGCTGTTGTGAATAAGAGTGCAACGAACACGGGAGTGTGGGTATCACTTAGGGATCCTGATTTCAGTTCCTTTGGATATCAAACCAGAAGTGGGATTACTGGATCACAGGGTAGTTCTAGTTTTAATTTTCTGAGGAACTTTCATACTGCTTTCCATAGTGGCTGCACCAGTTTACATTCCCAACAATGGTATAAAAGCTTTTAATTTCTCCACATTCTCATCAACACAAGTTTTCTTTTCTTTTTCTGATAATAGCTGTCCTAACAGGGGTGAGGTGATAGTTCATTGTGGTTTTGGTTTGCATTTCCCAGATGTCTAGTGATGCTGAGTCTCTTTTCATATACCTGTTGGCCATTTGCCATCTTCTTTGGAGAAATATCTACTCAACATCTAGAAATAGAGGGTAAAACAGTGGTTGTCAGGAGGTGGGAGGTAGGGGCATGAGGAGTTGCTGTTCAAGGGGAATAAAGTTCCAGATAAGAAAGAAAACAAGTTCTCAAGATCTGCGACATGATACTAAACCTGCAGTTAATAATACTGTATTGTGTACTGAAAAATTTGTTAAGAGTGTACATGTCATATGAAGTGAGAAAAAATGAAAATAATAATGAAAATAAATGAAATTGATTGTGGTAAAAGTTAACAGAAAGAAAAAGCAAACCTTGTCCTCACATGCCAGTGGAGAGTCCAGATGTTAATCACATAGTAATCCACATGGCTGTTTATTATAAACTGGAGCAAAGTACTATGAAGGAAAGGAAAGAAATGCGGCCCTAAGAGATTATAGAAAAAACAAAAATTCTTGAGGGACGGGTATATGTGATATATGGAGAAAAAAAAATTGTACTGACCTCTGAAGAATGAATAGTAATCAACTATTTATAGTTATAGAATAATTAACTAGGTAAGGAGGTTAACGAGGGGGAAAGAGGTGTCTTCAACATTGGGGGAACAACATGTGCAAAAGCCCTGTGGCAGGAGAGAGCATGGTTTAGCTGACAGGCCAATGTGGCTAGACAGCAGGAAGGAGCAGGAAGGGGCAGGATGGGGAGAAAATCCATAAAAAGTGATATCCTCTGCTTTCTGCTTTAAATCAATGTGAAGTAAATAGCAGTCTCCACTGATGACTCAATTATGACTTTGTCTTAGTGTCTGATAAAATTGTGGATGCCTCATTTTGGGAGGCAAGCCAGTAGTTGGATTCTTTTGATAATCATGAAACAGCAATACCTGTAACGTAAAATGCATAAAATTATCAAAAAGTTTGATTCCATCATCCCTTTATTCCTTACCAATGTCAGTGCTGAGAAATATCCTGGGCACACCCACGTGGCCTACACTCTGTCGTCAGCTTTACAGTCCAGGGCTCCAGAGCAGGAGCGGTTCACTCTGAGGCCAACCTGTAAAGTGGCCTAGTTTCTACAGGAAGGACATCTAAAAGGGATTTTATTTATTTATTTATTTATGCATTTATGCATTTATTTATTTATTTTTAGATCTAATGGTTCTCCTCATTCATTATGAATGGCAAGCTAGCTACAGGAAGTGACTTAAGGACAATACAGACTAGACTCACAGCTGTTAATCTTACCCACTTCCCACCAGAAGCCACATGGTGGCACTGAGATGACTCCCAGTCCATAAGGGGGACTTCCGTGAGTGAATTCACTAAACAGGCTGTTAAAGCACTCCAGGTGAGAGATGATGAGGGACTGACAAGACAATAATAAGAGGCATAAAGGAGAACAAACAGATACCAAAAGTAAATGGTCACATGGTCAGGATTTGTGCCGGATGTGAGAAAGGGGAGAAAAAGTTGATGGTTCTGAGATGCTTCCATGAAAAGAGAGAATAAGTGTTAGATAGTTGTGAGAGGGTTTGCAGGTGAAGGAGTTTGTAGTTGCTGCTGATTTCAGGTATCTCAGGTAAGAGGCTGAAATGGAAAAACTGAATAGGAATCGGGGTTCAAAATTTCAATTCAGTTACTCTGTAAACTGAGTAAAATCACTTCATTCCTTAAGAACGGATCCATTTTTAAATTTCTGGAGTGGAATAGATGTTTGCATAGCTTCTCTTACAAAGGCTTGATGGTCATTCCAGGAGAGCCTCGGGAAGCCATCCGGTGCCTTGACAAGAAAGACCCTTTTTTCCATCCTTTGAAAATAAACATTCCCACCCAGGCGTAGCCACGAGAGTGGCCACGGCTCAGGACGCACTCTGAGGGGCCAACCTAAGCAAAACCTTTGCCCAGGGCTGCAGAAAACCCATTTCTGAAAGATAATAATGTCCAATAACTGTTCTAAGGGAGGAAAATGCAATTTTCTCCTCTTAGGAGTAGGCATTTTTTTGCCTATTCATTCTTTTTTCTAATCATGGGTTTCATTACATTTCATCAATTTGCAGACTTAACTGCAGTTAAGATGTGTCTGTCCATGCTCCAGTTTACTATGTCTGCGATTCATCTTGCTGACCTCTGGCCAAGCTCTGCCAGGACTTGGTTCCTCTTTGTCCCATTGCCGTAAGGGAGGGCTCCCGTAAGCACAGAGGATGTCCTTGCTCTGGGAGCTTTCTATTTACTTTTGACCTTAACAGCACTTGTTTAAGGCCAGGCCCCATTCTTTCAGGCCCCTTCTTCTCACTATGCTCTCAGGGCTACACACTGGTCACGAGCAGACCCTTTGTCCCAACTGTTATTTACTTAAAGAGCTTGAAGATTTAACAAATGATCCAGATAAAGGGTCTCAAAGAATATCATCTGTTTGTTGCTCAAAGATAAGTACAACTTATGTCAGACCTTACATGACAGCGGATCAAAATTACAAGTGCACCATCTTGGAAGAGTTTGAAGATAATTTTTGAAAAAGAAAGAAATGGACAGAGCTCTGGCACACGGACTCTGAGCCAGAGACTCGCGTGCCCCCGGCTTGCCAGGGAGGTGCTCTCGGGGCGACTCCGCTAAGGGAGTGAGGACAGCAGCACCGGGCAGAGGCAGAGCTGTGAGGCGGTTGTGACACAGGGGGCACCCAGACCCTCGGTGAGCCAGCGGAAGGATCTCCTGCACTGAGGTTGGGGTATGAGTCTTCGTTATTAGATATGAGCTACCCCTATGAATGGGCACCTGCTGCGGGGCTCAGCTCTGAGCTGTCATCAGCCACCACTCAGGGCAGCTGGGCAGTGAGTTCCTCCATCCTAAAGGATCCGGCAGTGCATCCGTTCTGCTTCTCAACCCCTTGGTCTATGAAACCACGCAGAAGAGTTCAACGCAAAGCAGAGTCAGGTGCAGTTGCTCTGGTTATACGAGTAAATGGGACGCAGAATCCTACTGACCCCCGCCTTTCCTTTCTTCACTTTCTTTCTCCAGAGCAGCTCTGAGAGTGCATGTTTGCTTTAGAGTCTCAGAATTTCTTGCTTAATCTCAAGTATCCTCATTTCAGACTCGAGAGAAGCCCGTTTAGGGAGGCCATTCCCCACCTTCGATCCCTGCTCCCCTTTACTTCCTGCCTCAGCTCTCAACGTCCCCCCCGCCCACCACCACCACTCACAGCTCCGGAGGGGAGCCACAGGACCTCAGGGGAACCA
The DNA here is from genome assembly GCA_004026765.1 of Micronycteris hirsuta. Classification (NCBI taxonomy): domain Eukaryota; kingdom Metazoa; phylum Chordata; class Mammalia; order Chiroptera; family Phyllostomidae; genus Micronycteris; species Micronycteris hirsuta. Next base: position 125,138 of record PVJI01002644.1, on the reverse strand, counting down.
GTGAATAGTTTGCATCACCTCTAAAGAGAATATTCTATGGCAGGAGTGAAACGATCTGAAAATCACGATCACGGATTCTTTCACTGAAAGGGATTCATACCTGTGGAGCTTGGTCCAGTTTTCTTTCTCAAATAAATATCCCCTGCATACTTGGCTTCCTCTTTGAAGAACAATATAATTATAGGAAAGAACAGAAAACGCCATGCAAATTTAAATGACAAGTTCTTCATCCTTATAGAAACATCGATGCTGAATTGAACAGCATCCAAATGCCCTTTAGTTCACCTTTCAATGTAAGATATTTTAGAACTGGAAATTTTTTCAAATGAGGCATGCTAGCTGATTGAACCTCTTCTCTCACTTAACCACTTCCCTCCCTTGCCTTATGCTAAGGGGCATATTAAATTGTCTTCATACCTGTTTATTTTTGTCCAAAGCGGCCTTTCTTTTAGCACCTCCACTGAGTTTCTTTGATATTTTTGTTCAAATGGAGAATAATATATTTGAGTCACTGCTATGACATTAAAAACAAAAAAGGTGCCATCTGCTCGGAATGATCCGTGCATCGCATCCATCATTTAGAAGCTCCTTCCCCCAAATGGAGTTGAATTTGTATTCATAATGCTTTTCTTTTTCCCTGACTATCCTCTCCCCTCTCCCCACCTTCTCCCTCACCTGCTCAACCACACATATTCAAATCACTAAGGGCAATTCTAGGAGCAGGATGCATGCTTCCTTCTGCAGCAATAGAACATGTTTTTGCTCATTATCCATAACAGTACATTTGGCAGGATGCCTATTTGTTCACTCTGCTGACTCAGCTAAAGCACGTTGTCTGGAAAGATTTCTACTGTCAAATTCAAGAAAGTGATTTTAGGAGGGTGTTTGAAAATGGAGACATCTTTACTGACACATGCTATGAATCCCTGTTAATGTTGTTTCCAAGAAACTTGTGCCAGGTTATCTCTTTCATCAGATGCCAAAAAAAAAAAAAAAAAAAAGGATGATACACAGCACAAAAGCATCCCATCAGCCCAAGAAGTTGACATGCCTGGTAGGAACAATAGAAAAGTTGCCATCTTGTCTGTAAGACATAACCTTTTCTTCTCAGTTGTGTATTTTTGAAAAGTAGAGAAAGGTCACTTGCGTTTCTTAGGCTTGTATATTAAAACTTCTGGAAAATAGCGTACAGGGCACTTTATCATTTAAATGAGGCATATTTTTTATTTCTGTAGCACAGACTCCCTTTCCCTTTGTAATATAGGTGCCTGCGATGGCCATCATTCTCTGTAGAAGCCCAAGCCCCACCACCTCTCTTGCTGCTCACCTGAGGGGATGCTCTACACCTATTCTTTAGGAGAAACTCAGCAAACACCATAGTCAACAGCCCACCCTCTACCTGCCTCAGCTGAAACTTATGGAGCTATTATGATCACAACTATCCAATGAAAAACCAAAGTGGCAGCTACATGCCACACCAGAATGAAACATTTTTCCATGTGCACATGATGGATCCCTTTCCCACAAAAGCCAACACTTTTATTTCATCAGTAAATCACTTATAATCAAGACATTCGAGCTCAGGCTCATAGAGACTGGAAGTTCAGCTCCTGGAATTGACAGGGATGAATTTGTCAGCTGTAGAATCACATGAATAAACAGAATCCATTACTTCAGGAAATATTTTTCTTTTCTTTTTAAACTTTTTTATTTTTAATTTTAATTTAATTTTATTTTATTTTTGCTTTTAGGAAAAAATTTTAACTGGAAATTTGACCCAGACATAAAATTAAAGTTGAAAATTTATTAAGGATTTGCTCTTCCCTTTCTCATACATACAACTGCTGTTTCTACCATGATCTGAAATATATATTCTTGAAAGTCATAGCTGTCTGTCTAGTCTAATTTGTATAGCTTCAGTAGGAGAAGAGAAACTTCTCTTTATATCCGATCAGTAACGTAATCAAATGAACTTGAGGACTCTCATATAGAAGTTCGTAGACCACTGACATCTAGAAACACTTGCAGAGACACATCCACTCTTAACCAGGTCCCGCTAAAGGAAACAGAGAGGGGTTCTTTTTGTGCTTTCAAAGAGACAATAGTTGATGCTTTTTATCTACATGAAAAGTCAGGAGATAAGGCAGTCTCTTTATAAAATACATTATCGTAAGCACAGATTGAGTGGTGTTTATAAGCACCCACTTTGAAAGTGATCAAAAATGAAAAAGTTTTAAAACTAAAAGGGAACATCTAACCCCTTCTCCCCATCCCCATTATTTTTTATGAAGAAGCTGCTGAGGGCTACAGATGTTGGAGAGAGAACATCTACTTCTACATCCTAGGATAATCCCAACAGACCCCACAGTCAAAGGCCCTTCCTCTATTTACTTCAGCTGAAACAGGTGACACCACTAAGACCAGAATCACCTAGGGAAGAACCAAAGCAGCAGCTATTCACAACAAAATGAAAATTTTCCACTGGTCTCCTTCTTCAACAACCAATTAGTCTCTATATTGTGTAGCTTTCTTAAGAAAGGATAGCATTCATTTCTCATCAAAATAATATCATAAAATATCCTGTTTTGTAAAAGAACAATAATGTGGCAGATAAAGATTATTTAAATTACCAACAAGAGTTTACTTACTCGGAGATCTGAGCTGGTCAGAGAATTCTCATATCCTGTGGTCTGATGGTAATCATTTCTCTTACAACAGGGACTGAATATCAGTTTAGAAGGAAGAATTAGAAAGCCAGATCTGTGCTGTTTTTTTTTTCTAAATGGAGACAATAGTAAAGTGCATGCTCATTCTTAAGACACATTAACTGAATATACAAGGTCTGTCCTCAAAAGCCCAGTCATTGTTAGTATAACAAGAATGGTTTTTACAACATCCACGTAAGCTGGCAGCCAAGGAGAGTGGACTGGAATGGGCATGTGTGAATGATGACGACTTCACTGTACTCGTCAATGGGGGCGCTAGACTGCTGTTGACTGAGCATGTACACTGTGTGGCTGTCACATCCAAAATGACTGAGTGAGTAGAGGAACAAATTTGCATCAAATTTTGCATTAAGCTTGAACATTGCTCCATGGAAACTATTCTTATGATTCAGCAGGCCTCAGCTATGGACAACTGGAGGTTGGCAGCTTCATCATGACATTGTGCCTGCTCATGCACCCCATCTCATGCAGAGATTTTTGGCAAAACATCAAATCACCCAGGTGACTCAGCCCCCCTACAGGCCAGATTTGGTACCCTGCGCCTTCTGGCTTTTCCCAAAACTAAAATCACCCTTGAAATGGAAGAGATTTCAGACCATCGGTAATATTCAGGAAAATACAACAGGGCAGCTGATAGCAATTGGGAGAACCGTGTGAGGTCCCAGAGTGCCTCCTTTGAAGGGAACTGAGGCATCACTGTCCTATGTACAGTGTTTCTTGTATTTTGTATCTTCTTCAATAAATGTCTCTATTTTTCATATCACATGGCTGGATACCTTCTGGACAGACCTTGTACATCTTATATTTATTATATAGTTAAATAGCCATGGTAATTTTCATGTCCTTTGGCAACTTTCTAGTGCCTTATAGGTTAGGTTGGTCAACTATTTGCCATATCTAGGTTATTTAGAAATACGAGTTTTCCTAACGAGGAGAGATTGAAATCAGCTCTTCTATTTAGTAAGCTCATCGTAATATGAATGGAATCTTGAAATCAGTACTTTAGGTGGGAAAATACTTTCTTGCTTGTGTGACCTTTTAGACACATTATTGAAGGATGAATACTTATTTAGTAAAAACAGTAAAAAAATAAACTTCTACTTGTCTTATGCAAAAAATGAATATAAAAATACAATATGTTAAGGGATCCAGGGACCACTGGCATCTGAAATTATGTTAATGACATGAAGACAAGGTTGTAAGTCCCTCAAATTGCCAGGGCCCAGCCAAAAATATAATAAAGTAAAATCTAAAATTGGGCTGGAAGGTGCAGGGTACCCACATTCCTGACAGGTAGTGTTGGGAGCTGTTAGCTAGTCCTGGCCAATATCTCTTTTGGTTTTTACCTCACTTTTTTGAAGTTATAAAAAGACAAGGTTGCACCCAATCTACTGAACCTGGTTGGTGTGGTTCAGTAGATTGGGTGCTGGCCTGTGAACCAAAAGGTTGCTGGTTCAATTCCCAGTCAGGGCACATGCCTGGGTTGCAGGCCAGGTCCTGTTGGGGGCATGAGAGAGGCAGCCGATCCATGTATCTTGGACACATGGATGCTTCTCTCCCTCTCTCCCTTCTTTACCCACTGTCTAAAAATAAATAAATGAAATATATTTTTTTAAATTACCAAGCTATTTGTTCATATGCAAAGAAAAATTATAAGGAGAAACCATAAAAAACTGAAATTTACAGCCAGTAAAAGACAGTTCAGAGAAAATTTAACTTTTGTGTATAAAGAGCTAACCAGCCTTCTCAATGACAAAAAGTTAAAATTTCCTCAAAAGACAAATAAGAAATCTCCAAAACATAATGCAAAATAAAGAAAAATAAATTTGAAACAGATGTCATAAAATCACCCTCCTTACTTTTTAAAAAAAATCATAGAAAAATCATGAGCTTGTGTATATGATAGTTTATCAGGAAGAGAGAACGAAACATAAACACTGGGAGATCTTTCAATAAACAATTACTGTAACAAGTACTAAGGGAATCAGAATATTCAAAAAGATAAACCTTAATGGATTGAATGGGTTTCAACTATTCCCTGAGATTTTTTATTTTCCCAAAGCTTAAAAGAAGTACAGTAGAAAATAATAAATTACAAGGGCCCAAGCATGCCAAGTTTCTTCCCTATAAACTTGATTTTGACTGCAGAACCAAAGTTCAAATCCATACATTTTTAAATGTTTGAAAGAGCAAGACCACTTTTTTCTCTTCGGGAAAATCTGATGGCCTTGGCTCTTGTCTACTTTTTATTCGGCTACTCCTAACTTTTTAATATCGGTTTCATAACATGAGACATCTGGGAAGGTTCCAGGAAAAAAAAATCAGTAAATGTGAAGATCTTCACTCTGAACCAAGAAAATGTACCATCCTTGCACCAAATTTCCAAGCAGTGTGTTTTGACAGCAGTATTTTGCCTGTGAACAGCATTTAAGTGATTGAAGCAAAAACTTACTAGGTTACATTTTATTCATCACATGAAAACACTCTTAGCTAAAAAGATCTTTGTCTTCATTTTGATACAGTTTGGTGACTTTAGAATTACATTTAATGGCTGAATAGAGAGATAGATAGATAAATTAGCAATAAATCAAATAGGATAATGGCAAATCTAAGCGATAGAAAAATGAGTGTTAACTATGACACTCAATTTTACTGTGTATTTGAAAATTTTTATAATTAAATGCTGAGGGAAAAACATCAGTGAAAAAGGAATGACCTTTCTGAACACCACCACCAACAACAAAAGATTTATTTCACCACCTGCAAGTGAAACCGAACAGCAAAGGACTTTCAAATGAGTTCGTGATGGGTTATTAGCTCACATCATCTAGACCCAGAGGGTTGGGTCCAAATTGAAGAGGCATTTGGCAGCTATTTCAGGGCAGCAAAAAGACCAAATGTTTATGAGAATTGAATATTATTCATTCAAAAGTACATAGCTTCACCTACCTGCAAAGCCTGTACCTTAGAGACTGATGAGGCATTCAGTAGACCTCATGACATCGAAGGCAGAAACAGAGCAGACAGATCTCCTCCATCAATTAGGACCACAAGAGACTGGGACTTTCCTCATCTCCCCAGGTGCCTCTGTCCCCAGTCCTGGTTCTCCTGTCTTCACCCAGAATTGGTAAAGCCTCTATCAGTTGAAAGCAAGCCGCAGGGGTCACAGGTTTTAGCAGGCAACAGGAAAAGGCCCAAGGCTGTGGGAGCCCAGGACAGATGCACCTGCAGGTGGGGAGCACAGGGCCCTGGGTGTGCTTAGGTACACCAACAGCCTGAAGCCCAGGTGGCCAGGAGGAGCAGTGCTTTGCGTCTTTTGGGCTTAGCGCTGGCTATCAGCCTTATATCGTGTCCTGTAGCCATCTGGGGGATGTAAGAGGTTTTCGGTATGATTTTTCATATAGAGAAAGGCTGAGTCGCATAGTTGTGGATGGATCCAATGAACATAGAACAGCAGTTCTCATTGTTGGTTGTTTCTAAATCTCAGAAACACTTTACACATTTAAAAATTATTTCACTTTAGCATAATAACCTAAAGATTGATCCACATTGCCACAAAGGGCAAGATTTCATCTTTTATTTAGTGGCTGAGTAATATTTTATTTTATATACTTATATACACATATAAAATATAATATATATATCATATCTTTATTCATTCATCTGTTGATGGATACTAGGATTGTTTCTGCATCTTGTCTGCTGTAAATGATGCTGCTATTAATCAATGTTACCTCACAAAATAATAATTTAAAAAAACAGAAAGTACTTGTAATAAATAAATAAATAAAAATTACTGAAAACTTCCAAAGTGCTGTTTTTATGAGGGTCACTTATTAATATTTATATATTATAAATTAAATGGAGAATGTTGAAATATTTATTCACTTATTTAAAAAATTATAACAAATCATTACACAGTACCGTAAATGACATTTTTAATGCACAGCTCTACTACTGATCACTCCTGAAAGCGCAAAAACATCGATTCCTTAGTCTAACTGTGAAAATAGTGTGAGCCCAGGGCTCCCCTGAGCGGGCCTGGCACCCCCACTCTCAGGAAGGCCCTGGAGCACGCTTCGGAGCTACCGCTGCAGAGGCGGGGCTGACTCTTGGAAGGTGCTTAACAATAGCTGCCATTGTGGTCGCTGCTTCCAGACTGGTAATGGTGGTACATACACACAGAGACACATACACAGTTTGAAATCGTAATGAGTTTCAAGGACAGGTGAGTGACATACTTACTTTATACACGCCACCAAAATGGCTAATATACATTTGAAATAGTGGGCAAATTATTCTCAAGATTTGAATTCTTTAAGGGCTTTTCCTTCTTGCCCTCTGAGCCTTTCAAATTGATTTTTTAAACAACTTAGCAGCCTAGAAACACAGTTGCAAATGATTTCTTCAGGCTCCCACCCCCATAATATGGACAGGTAAATTGATTGAACCCAGCACAAGTTACTAGGGGCTGGAAGACGGGTCTCTCCTATTCAGTGGACATGTGAGCATGTCCTGCCTCTCCGCACAGCTCTCACTGAGTCTGCACTAGCTCCCAGACATTCCAGGAACCCAACTATTGAACCTTCGCCCATGCCCTCTCTCTACAGAGCAAACTCCAACTCACTCTAAAGGCAAACCAAAATTGTATCTGACATTCTCTTAGTACTTGTCATCTAACAACTCAGAAATTCTAAGCCCTGTCCTTAAGAAAGAACAAACTGAACATGGGGAGGATGTAAATCTCCCAGGATTTTATACGATGAATTGACCTAGTCACGAATAATGCTAAGGTCGTCTTTGAACATCATCTACACACCGATGAACTGTCTCCTGTGCTTCTGTATGCAAAGTAGACTACACCCCGGAATCAGTAAGTCAAATGCATTTGTTTATCATATTAAAACTAAAGGGCATTTATGTAATGCTTCTTGCTTTGTACTTCCCTAAGATAATACAGAGTTCTATAATAATGAACATGATTTGTGTTAAAATCTGAACTACAGGTTGTTCAAGGGCAAAGGCTGTGTCTATATTTCTTTGGTCATTTCTCTTTGGATTTACATAGTGCTCTCTCACATGAGTGACTCCTTAAGAGTTAAAGAATCACTCTGCTGTTCTATTTAATTTCAGCACTAATTGTTTCATCTATTCATTCAGCCAACAAATATTTATTAGACATCTATCACATGCATTACATGTTGAGGAGACAGGGTCTCCATGTCTTTCTTATACGGTATTCACACTTGCGGAGAGTTCCAGAAATCTGTGTGATCCAACACTCTTGTATTGCCTAAACCCAAATCCTCAAAGCCTTGCCACCACCACCTTCTAAAAGACCCTCAGGAAGAGCCCCATCTGGTGCCCTAACTGGCACAAACACCCACTCTTTCCACACTGTTCTATCACCCACAGCTGCTACCCCCCTCCATCTCCTAAAGTCTTGCCCTGAGGGCTCCCTGAAGCCCTCTTTAGTGGAAACTCTTATTTCTTCCACCCCATAGGATCTCTCAGCCTAGAGGTGAGGTGTGTGTCCTTCTGGTGTCATTGCTTCTTCCAGACTTTGTCCCTTTCTCCTCTCTGAAGCCCCATAACTTTGAAGTTCATGTCATCAGAGCCTCAGCGAGTATTTCCTGAGCATGTACCATGTATCGGACACTGTCCTGGGCATCAGGGATTTAGCAGTGAAACTAGAGTAAGATGCTTCTTGTGTCTGGAGTCTAGTAAAGAAAAGACATACAAAGTAAAATGAAATATTTAGTATGTTAGATGGTGATAGTTCCTATTGAGAGAAATAAAGCAGAAAATAGGGAAAATGACATGTTAGGGTGAATGGGGAAGTTGATGTTTATAGGATGGTTAAGAATGATCTTACTGAGAAGATGAAATATGAGCGAAGACCCCAGTGAGGTAAAGGAGGAAACAATGCTACTATAGAGAAGACTCCACAGAGGGAATGGAAAGAACAAAGGCTCAAGGAGCAGCAAAGACACCAGAAAGTTTGTCTGCTCACTGTCTTGTTACAGCCGTCTGTCGCCTCTTGGTCACACACTTGTTCTTTAAAGGTTTCACTCCTGGTTCATTGCCACTGTCTTCAATGTTGTCATAACTCCTGTTGATTCTAATATCCATGTTGGTGCTCCTTCAGTACCCTCTCAACTCCAATAATGCCTATGACCTCTTCAGCCTTATTCATACGTTTATTCCCATGGTCACATCCCAGATTTGTCATTCCCAATAACCTAAGTCAACTTGAAGAATCTCACTTTCTAATGCCACATTTTTTTTTCTAGTTTATTCCCTCTAAATCTCCAGCTTCAACGATTCTTCAACCCCAACAGGTTATACAACCCACGAACACTTCTGCCTTTTCACTGCATCCCAATCTCCTCTTGTCCTCATTATCCCCTTTATCCAGCCTAGTACCTATGGTCCCTTATTATCAATATAATCCTTGTATACATCCTCAGTGGCTCTTTACCTCCATTTTACTTCCTCAGCAAAACTCTAATCTTGTTTAAATCTAATTCTCTGCCTACTCCATGAGTATCAGCTTTCAACATTTAGGCTGTTTGTGGTTTGCTTTGGCTATTAAGAATAAAACATATTCACCCAGATTTCACCTTTGCTCATATCATTTCTCCTACCATAGGATGTGCCTAACCTTTTTTTCCTCTTATGCAGGAATCCAATTATGTAAGTATTGGCTAAGGCTCAGAAATCCAAGCACTCTTATTCTTCTGATTGTAAAGCTATTTCCAACTAGCCACGTATTTTAATAAAAATTTTATACTTACTACCAGGATTAGAACAAAGCTGCAAATTCTCTTAGAAGTCTGGGCTACCACCACACTTTCTGGCAATAAGTGATGCAATAAATATACAGGCAAGGACAAAAGAACATACAACAAGATCAGGAAGAGCTCACTAAATAATATAAATCACCACCTGGTGTTCCATGACCAGAACAGCCCCAGCTATATCATAAGACTGTGGGCAAATCCCCATATGCCCTTTGGGGTAACACAATGCTAAGAATATTAGACCATGCCTGGCACCCAAACTCGGGAGCTCTTCTCTCTCCCAGTTACCCACTTGATCCTCATTTGAGGGTCTAGCCTTCTACACCCTGGTGTTCACACAAGCCTGACATAAGGCAGAAAGCGCAGACTTAAATACGCTCAACACAACACATATCCAGTTGGCATCAATCCCCCTGACTTAAAAAAAGAAAAAAATAAATAAAGCAGAAATGAGTGTTCTTATATAAGTCTTTTTCTACATATATATTTTCATTTCTCTTGGGAAATTACCTAGGAGGACAATTGATTGGTAATCAGGTAGATGCTTACCTAACATCATGAGAAACTGTCAAACTGTTTCCAAAGTTGTACCATTTTAGAATCTCCCAGCAATGTAAGAGTATTCCATTTGATTAACATGAACTCCTACATTTTAACTAGAAGTGTGAACCAATACTTCTTAATGACTGATTAAAATTCAGTGTAGGGAAGATGATGCACAATTTATTCCTTGTAGGCTCATAAAATTACCAAGCGTTCTCCAGTGACAATAGCTATTTCCCCAAAGGGAGGAAGAATGACATATGTACTCTTTTATGAAAAACAAAAAGGAATAAGTGCTGCCCTACATTCTAGGAATTGAAAAATAGCTCTGTTGCTGCTGCTGACACTGGAAATTCCATACCATCTGTCTAACATAGAGACCTCTATTGTTATATATTAAAATAGCATTTACTATAAATGGACTTGGTTACAGGCAGTAAATGTTTGTAATCAAACTTTCACAAAGATTTTTGGTTAGTGAACTGAAAATAAAGACAGACATGTAATGAATGGGACAGGCCCTAAAGTTTTATGACCCATCTTGGTCAAAGTTCTTTCTTAGTTTGCATTAGCATCATAGATTTTAATATAAATGCAGTACTGTTATCAATATATCAATGTGTTTTATAATAGTTCTGAGTACTTTATGGTTGAGAAATAATCTACCAAGAGAGTGTCATCTGTAGTAATTTACCACTGCTACAACAAAATACTTTCCCTCCCCCCAAATTGTATAGAGTTATAAGAACTGGATTTCTCTGAGTATCGGACACTAGGTTGGGACACATGAACAGTTCAAAACTTCATGAGCCAGAGAGCCTGCCTCCTTGTTTGAAGTGTCCAGGGCCAATCAAGCAGGCAGTCTCACTCAGCAAGGAACAAAGAATGTGTTATATTATTGTCATAGATGAAGACTTTTTCCCATTACACCAATGCATATTTTATGAATTATTCTAACAATTTTTTGTGAATATGTTCAAGGAAAGTTACATTTTATTGGGAAATAATTTTTTTGAATTATAAGAATAATGATGTAGTAATTAATGATACATTTATCCTTCCTAAAATTTTAAATGGCAGTTCTTAGTCTATGGTCAAAAAAAATTGTAAATATATATTTTAAAATCTATCTCTTAGTTTTTATTGCTTATCAAACTGCAGTTCTTTACCCTAATTGCCCACCACCCACGTTGCACCCCATTGCAAACGTGCACCCCCATTTTCTCAGCACCCTAACATGGCAGGTAGAGCTTGGTTAATACTCACACCAATACCCTAGATAAGAAATCCCTGAATTTGAAAAGTCAGGTCATTTCCCTTAGTTTCCTTGACCATACACTTCACTCCTTTTTAAGAATGCTTAGTGACAGAGAAGTAGCATGAATGCTGATGAATTAGTCTGGATTTTTCCTTAACAAAACTCAACATACATCTCAGCAAAAGTTGTTGCCCAGAAAGGTGTCATCAGGAGGCTTTGCTTCTACCGTTGAAAGATTTTTGAAATTTCCTATTGGGAACAGCTTCAAAAGCCTCCAATGTCGCATTTTTTTCAATAGCAACAATGGTGGAGCACAACTTCCTGTGAGTAGCCAATTTGCATTTTGAGAACTTATGCTTTCCCTGTTACGGGGAAAGCATCAAATACAGGGACCTAGATCATTCTCTTGCTTTGCATTAATACTTCAGAACCTGATGTCCAGTCTGCCCTGTGAAGACAAACTCTGCAGAGACAACATTAGAGCTCAAAGAAACACATCAACTTTGTAGTCACTTGTTTTAACATATGTACTTTCTTTGGAGTCAGATGTTTTGACTTTGATATTCAGTTTCTTATTCAGAACAAAAAGAATCTGTTATATCAATATTTATTCTTGCCTTCTCTAGGACCTGTGCTAGTTTAACCCATTTAGTCATCTATTTCCTAAATTGATCTTGATCAAAGTGGGTCAGAGATCAGAAGGCTTTGATCTACCAGCTGGTACATCTGAAACTTCTCTCATTGCTAATAAATCCAGCATCCAGAAGGCTCGGGTGAGCCCAGGTCATCTGCCTGCCCATCGCTCACTGGCCATCAGGTACCTTTTGCTCTTTGTTCAAGTCCATTTGACAAGAGTTCTGCCAAAATTCTTAGAAGACCTTATCCCAGACTCCAGTCAACTTGACTTTGACCCTAGTCCCCTGCCTAGCCACTGAATTCTCTCATTCATACCCCCAGCACTACGGGCAGAAATCCTGATAAATTGTTTGGCTCCTGCCCCCACACATACACCGACTGATACTTTTCCTAAGACCTTGGAACACCAGCTGCCATATCCATGCCAAAATCAGATCTTCTTAGACACCAGCGTTGTTCCAGATCCAGTCTGTACATGGTTATTTTAACTATTCGAGAAGTCCAGCTCTCTGACCTCTGGCAAGCTGCTTTATGCCTCACCATACACGCCTGCCCTTCACCTGTGAAAGCCCATGCTCATCAGAAGCTCGTGCTCTTGCCTTGACTCTGCCGATGTCCTCTTGACCTTGTTACAGGTGTTATTCAAAGATGTTTTAAGTATATTTGAATGTATATTCTTTGCTCTAAAAAATGATTATTTTTTTGCTGACATGAAATAATGCATGTAAACAAACATAGCATAATATAGCTAACACTGCAAATCAAAGCATGCACTGTCTATCTGATGATGTGTATGCCTCTGGTGGCAGGAGTCACGTCTTTCTCTCTTTGCACCCTATACAAGGTCTGCCCAGAAAGTATCCAGCCATGTGCTATGAAAAATAGAGACATTTTTTCAAGAAGATACAAGATACAATAAACATTGTACATGGGACAATGACACCGCAAAAGCAGCACCTTGGGACCTCACACAGTTCTCAAAGCTTCCCAGTTGTATTTTCCTGAATCTCATCCATGGTCTGAAATCTCTTCCCTTTCAAAGGTGATTTTAGTTTTGGGAAAAGCCAGAAGTCATAGGGTGCCAAATCTGGGCTGTAGGGGGGCTGACTCACCTGTGTCATTTGCTGTTTTGCCAAAAATCTGCAGGAGATGTGATGCATGAGTGGGCATGTTGTTGTGATGAAGCTGCCAATCACCAGTTGCTTGTAGCTGTGGACTTCTGAATCATCCAAATAGTTTCTGAGGATGAATGCCCAAGATTAATGCAAAAATCAATGCAGATTTGTTGCTCTACTTGCTCAGTCATTTTGAATGCAATACCCACACAATACACATGTTCATTCAACAGCATCTACCACCCCCACTGAGTAGTACAGTGAAGTTTTCATTGTTCACACATGCGCATTCGAGTCCACTCTTTTTGGTTGTCAGGTTACATCAATGTCGAGCAAACCATTCTTTTTATATGGCTGTACTTTTTCCGGACAGACCTTGTACATTTTTTTTTAAGTTTAAGTATACTGAAATTAACTTTGATCTAAGAAATTTAGTGTTTTCTTCTACTCCTAGAGATTATTGGTCATGATTAATAATATAACACAATAGGACATGACAATTGTTCCTCAACGATGTTATCAATTCACAGAGACCCAGATCCATGTGCTGATAGAACAAATGCTTCAGAATCACAGATCTTTCTGTATCTCAGATCCCACAGATGAGCTGGCATCAAGGTAGCCTTTTCCTTCACAGAAGTTCCTCATCACTTAGGGCAATAATTCTTTTTAGCTTGAATGAAGGGTTGTGAAGTCTAATTTTTTTCAATTCAATAAGGCAAAGTAATATCATTAACATTTTAAAATTTCTTCTCTACATGGTTAAGAAACTTAAACAGCATATATGGTGGTAAAATGTATGCTTCTTCCAAAAATTAAAGAGATTCATTACTGTCAATCTCACTTTAATTTTCCTCCAAACAGCATAATGGTTCTCAGACGTATTTTTGTGGGAGCGACTGCTATGCTCCCACAAATGCTGAGTCTATACTCACTGCACCAGATTTTTTTTTTCTGGTGGCAGCAATAGAGGTGGAAAGAATTACTCTACAAATGACAAGTAGCAGAATCATTTTTGAGAATGTTGACTGTCATTCATCCATCAAAGCCACTCTACTTTCCTGGTATGTATATATGCTATTGACTATATCATGGGAAAATTAGTCTAAGTAATAGTTAAAAGTACTTCTGAATTTTAAGAACAGGTGATAGAAGCTTATGTGACTATAAGTTGACTTTTGGGAATTCTAGAGAATTCTAAATGCATCATGGGTTGGGAGTTAGTTTGTCCCCTCCATAACTTTCATCTTAAAAGAAATTTGGCAGGTCAGGAAACCATGACCTAAAAGAAGAAAGAGCAGGAGTGACATGCACAAAGAAGAAACTTTGTCCCCCCCTTCCCTCTCTCTCTCCTATAAAAGAGTCTCCTTCATTGTACCAGTACAGAGAAAGGAAGATGGTACAAAGGAGTGAGTGCTTTTTCTCTGGTCAAATAAAAAAATAGCAAGATGCAAGTTAAAATTACTGTACAGAGGGATGTTTCAAATGTCATGGCTGGCTGCTCAGAAAACTCCCTCAAGGCTACATTTACCTTGATGAATTCACTAAGCCCCAAAGTCTGATCTCAGGCTTGCAGGTTAAGAAACCTGATTTTACTGAGTCCATTGACAGTATCTCTGTCACCCCTCAGAGGTAAACCTGCCTTAATCAAGTTCCTGGAGACTGAGCGCCTGTTTATTATTATATGATGAGAAGCAGGCATATGGGGAGCCAAGTTATTAGAGGGCTTTGTGGATAACATGGAAGCAGAACACAAGAGTGGGGTGATCTTAAAATGAATTTTCCAATGAAAGGTGCTTCCAGTCCCCTCACCAGCCATGGGCACAGTTCTGCCAATGAAACCATAATGTCAATTTATTCTACTGAAGTCTCCTCCTCCCTGGATGGTATTTGGATGCCACAGCAATGATTTGAAAGGAACTTCCTTTTGTGTATGCTTTCATTACTGACCAGCCCCTTTGGCTTAGTAATTTAGGGATAATTCCTTGGCTTCGGTTTGTTCACAACCACAGCAATAAGCCCACCCACTGTGTTCAACTCCCAAGTCCTTCGGATGGTTGTGTATATGCCCTATGTGTGCAGAGGGCTTACCTGCTGTCATTCCCATGTACTCACAGCAGCAGTTATTTCGACTAATAAATATGGTGATAATTAATGAGCTCCTACCATGTGCCTGAAACGCTGCTTGATAGGATGATGCATACATGAGTGATACAAGGTGTACCCCAGCCCCAGATGTTTTTGTCTGCTTTGGAAGCACACCACCACATGCAAAATATTTTTAAACTATAAATGTCATTATGAAACCATAAATGCAAGAGAAGTTTTCAATATGAAAGAATCACTGTCAAGCTAAAATAGGAGCAGCTTTCTGGAGAAAGTAGAACAGAGCTAGATTTTGAAAAGTGAGTGGAAAAAGTAATTAGTTATATTCCGGTCTACAAAAGTAACATAAACAAAGAAAATAATATGGAACTTAGTACAAAAGTCTGGAAAGTGCTGGAACATAGTAAGTACTCGAAAATATGACATTGCATAACTAAATGTAGTTTTAAGTGCACAGTTGGACCACCACAAGAAATTACTGAGGTTCATTTAGTAGTATGGAAAAGAGCAGACTAAGACTTGAAAGCCAGGAAGAGTAATATAGACTTGATATCTTATTACACATACAAAAAACACTGTACATTTACCTAAAAAATAACTTCCCAAGTTCCTTTTCTTTTTCTCAATAAAAGAACAAGCATTTTCATTGTGGCATAATTCCATCTACAAGTTCTATTCAAAACACATAGTGCTTAATACGAAATTTACAGACAAATTGAAGGCAATGATCCAAGCAGATCGTTTTCTGTAATAACCATTCACCTTCAGCATTCTGTACAATTCTTTTTTTAATCCTCATATGAGGATATGTTTATTAATTTTAGAGAGAGAAGAAGGGAGAGGGAGGGAGGGAGGGAGAGAGAAAGAGAGTGAAGCATCAATTGGTTGCCTCCTACATGCACCCCGACTGGGGATCAAACAAGCGATCCAGGTACATGCCCTGACCAGGGATTGAACCTGCAACATTTTGGTGTACGGGACAACACTCCAACCAGCTGAGCCACACTGGTCATGGCAGCATTCTATACAATTCTTTTAAAATTGGAAAGCTTTTCCCAACTTTAAAATTATGAAGCAAGGGAAGACCCATTTATTCTCATTTTTTTTCTACCTTTCCTTTTCTTTCTGTATTTCTCATGTATTTATACATTCAACAAATATTTAGTGCTTGTTATTTGTTAGGCATGTGTAAGAACGGAGTATGTGCTGGTAAAGAAAACTGACATGATGCCTCCCTAAGGGAGGAAAGAGATAGGAAGAGGTAAGTAATAAGGACTGCGTGTGTTGTGCTGGCATAGAGTCGTGGTGAAAGTCCCAACAGAGGAGCAGTGTGTGGAAGGCCCTAAGGCAGAGAGGTCCTCAGCCTATTTGAAAACCCTCAAAGAAGAGTACTTTGCCTAGAGTTTGTTGAGTTGGAGGACGGGAGGACATGGGAGAAGATAAGTTCATGAAGCAGGACCTTGAAAGAATTACGCTTTTAAAAATTGCCCTGGTTTCCAGGTAGAGACTAGGTTAGAAGGATGCAGAGAAAAACTATAGGAGTACAAGACAGAGCTAGCACAGTAGCCCTGGTGAGAGCTGATGGCGGCTTAGCTAAGGAACAGTAGTTAAACAGAAATCAGTGAATTTCAGACACATTTTGGAGGTAGGAAACACAATACTTACTTACAAATTGGAGGTTAGGAAGGAGGGAAAGGAGAAAACAACAATGTCTGCCTATCTCTCTCCTCACCTCCTTCCCATGCATATATTCCATATCTCTTAATAAAAATGTTTATAGTGCATAATTCACGGTGCCCTCTTAATGCCATAGGTTAAAGGGGAATTTAACAATAAATAGTAAATCCCACACAAATAAACATTCTGATTTTCAACAGTGCTATTAGATAAGTAGTAGAAATATCTGATACACACTTCTCAAATGACACTTTTAATTGGTTAAGGAAGAAAAGCACAAGATAATAGCATGCCATACATGTGTCATCAAACAGGAAACCATTACCTTTCATAAGAAATCTTCTACAGAGACCACAATTAAAGTTACAACCTCTATCCACCGGTGATTTCATTAACATGAAAGAGACTTACGGTAATTATATGAACAAAGTAATGTCAAGGAAAGTTCCACACCCACACCCCATATAAAGTGGAAGTTTAGTCACTGTATCCCGCAATGGCAATTGTTGAACACAGGAAGCCAAGCAAATAGGGAAGGGGAGCACGGGTCACTGAGCGCTACGGTAAGGGAGGTCCCAGCGCAGGCTCTGTCCCCGTGCTACAGGGCATCACACGACGTCTTAAATTCCAACTTTGAATACACAGACGGATTTATTAGTAGACATATAGCAGAATTCTTAAAAAGTATTCTCATCCTGGCTGGGTGGCTCAGTTGGTTGGAGCATTGTCCCATACAACAAAAGGTTGCGGGTTCCATTCCTGCTCAGAATGCATAGCTAGGTTGTGGGTTTGATTCCTGTTGGGGTGTGTATGGAAGGCAACCGCTTGATCTCTCTCTCTCTCTCTCTCCTCCCTCTATCTAAAATCAATATAAATATCCTTAAGTGAGTATTAAAAAAAAGAAAAAAGTGTTCCCAAAACCGCCTTTAAAAACGGGCTTCTCCCCCTTGTTGATTGCAGCAAGCTGAAAGATTCAGTCTGCGGGTGCCTTCATCTGGAGCCCCTGCCCTCCCTCAGTCCGCGCCACAGCAGCTTGCTCAGTTTCGAGTCTGGTCCTTAGAAGTGACTTAAAAGAAGTAATTGTGCATGGGAGAGCTGTTCCTTTCAAGAAGAAGAACACACAGCTCTATAACATCCTGTATTCTAAACCATAGTGATGACTGAAATAGGTGCTGATCCAAGCACAAAAATTTTCCTCAGGTTTGCAGCTCTGAAGTAACTTGGTTCACAAATGTTTATAATGAGTCAAACTCTTTTCTTTTTGTGGTTTTTATGCAGCTCTTCTCTCACTTTGAGCTCCCATTGCAGGGTGGCTACCGTTAGACGGTCTCTTAGTCACAAAACAAATGTATCTGAAAAAATCTACCTTCTGTTCAGGAACCATATTTGCCTGGGAGAAAAACGTCTGAAAGTCCGAATGTCTGAAAAGCACCTCCCAGGCCACGTCTCTGTAAAGCAAACGGAGAAACTGGTACTTGCATCCAATTCAATATCCAAGCAACATCAGGAGCTGCGTCTTGGTGTTCCAGTTTAAACTGGCCCCATATCCGGGCATACAGCAGGAAGAGGACTGTTAGGGGTTGAACCATGTCCCCCCATACTTACATGTTGAAGTCCTATCCTTCAGTACCTCAGATGTGACCTTACTTGGAAGTAGAGTCATTGCAGATGTAATTAGTTAAGATAAGGTCATAATGGAGTGGGATGGGCCCCTAATCCAACACAATAGGTATATTTCTAAAAGATACTCACACAGGGTACAGGCCATGTGAACACAAGAGTTAAGCCAAGAAACTACTGGAAGCTACGAGGGAGACCTAGAACATATCCTTCCTTAGCTAGTCTTCAGAGGGAGTATGTGATGCCTTGTTACAGCAGTCCTAGGACCTTGCAAGTATCCCACCACTTACCTTGTTTATAAACCTCTGTGTTCTTCATTGAAAGATCCCTGTCCTTCAATCCTATTCTTTTTTCTTACCCACCAAAATATTACCCAGCTCAGAAGTATCTCCTTGCCTAGTCCAGGGCTTCTCCATCCTGATGGCATGGTAGAAATTTCCAAGGAATTCCCAGGTTCGGCTCCAGTAGAAATCACCATTGATCTTCCCATAGGCCTGAACATGCAGTTGCATGACCATGCAGGCAGAGTTCAGGTGGGAGATCACCTGGACAAAGCCACTGATGCAGAGACAGACTCTGGACTTCCATGTTATAAAGAGGTGGGACTAAGGCAGTAACTTGGATGAAGCTCCTGCAGTAGGATTTGCAGATTAACCTAAGTTACATTCACCTTAGGATTCAGGAATAACTAGAAGATTGGTGGGACAGGATCTTCAGAAGATCATTTACAAGATGAATGAAGGAATTTCCTGGAGTTAATGGGGAGAAGAGAGAATTACAGTGGGAGAGAGTTAAGATGTATATATGTTCAGTAACAGAAGAACGGCCTGGCATTGTAAAAAAGAACCATCACGAGCATAGTAGAAGCCTATTGTGACTACATGGATTCATGGGCAATGGTCAAAACCCAGGAATAAACATTACAGGGTCTGTGGTGCTGAGAGGTCAAGGCCCAACAGCATCGGCACCAGCTCTCCCTGACCATGGACATGGTGAGCCTCTGAAGGACCCCACAGTCAGCAACACCGCCACGCATAACGAGAAAATCCCGCAATGAGGTACCAAACCATCATGACACAGGGCAAGAAGAACTGCATTCAGAGCACATATGAAACATCTAGAAACTAAAACTTTTCTGGAGGAATTCAAGGAGGGGCTATGGAAAGGGCACCGTTATGGGGGAAGAGCCAGAGAAATACACCTACTTATGATCCTTTTTGTCTTCCTGATTTCATTCCCAAAAAAGAATGGCCTGAGAAAAATGGATACAGCTTTCTCCTTCACTGTAGCTGACATTAATGGTTATATAAATGAGCATAGCATCAGCTACAATAACTCAAATCGAATTAGGAATACTGGTTATAGCTCTGGTTATTGGGGATGCTTTAACTAGTGAGTTCACACCCTTATTATTTAAAAATCAATTTCACGAATGACTGCCTATTTGCTAACACTGTCACTTTATCAAGTGAAGGAAAGATATGAATATATGATTGATATGCTTCAACAGTCCTGAAAACTCAGTTCAAATTACTGTAGAAAAGACTGGCATAGATGAGGGAGGTTAAGTAGGGCAGCTCAGAGAAGAGAGAGAGCATAATGGCAGGAAGAATGTAGAGAAATGTGGAGGAAATTCAGTTAAAAAAAAAACACTCAGCCATTTAAAAACATCTAAAAACCGCATGACATAGTACTTCCAGCTTCACTAACGGAGGAAGCAGCCTGTCTTTCTAACAAGATATACCCCAGTTATGCTTCTAGGAATACTGAATTTCACAGGAAGTTGTCCAAAATAGGATAATTATTTTAAAAAATACTGAAAGACAGTAAAACTCTTGAATTTCATTTGGTCCCTTCTCTCATCAAAACGCTAAGCTTGTAAGTCCCATGCAAACCTCCTGAACCCCAAAAGAGCAAAAAGCCCGACAATAGTAGTGACTAGCCGTCTCTCTTCACTAAAGGAACGCTCCTTCCCTAGTACCAAGAATTCTGACCTTTCTTCATACTTCCCATCATAAATTCTGTCACCAGCTTTTACAGACACACTACTTATGAGGCTAAATATTGAACTGTTGGCTTAAGGTCTTCTGATTGAAAAATGGGTGTGTATTTCTTGTTTCTGACCCACGGGATTTGGACACAGCTCCCCTGTGAGCAAACGCTGGATTCCGTGTCTGACTGGGCGTTTACAGCTGCCTAAGGGCGTGGGACCCTGTCGGGGTCCCAGGAATGAGGGTAGAGGAGAAGGAAATACCACGCAGAGTGTGCTGGGATTTTCCCAGCTGCATGTGTGGTGTGGGTGGAAAGGGAGCATGCTGAACACTTGGAACATCGCTCCATGGAGAATGAGAACGCTGAGGACTAGGTTAGGATGGAAACTCACCGCCAACCAATCAGAGTATCAGTCCAAGAGAAGGAATACAGAGAAGGAATGTGTTGACAAATATGCCATTATATTCAGTCTCCCTTAAACACAAAGAAAGAGAGGAAGGAAGGAAGAGAGGGAGGGAGGAAAGGAAAGAAAAAGAAAGAGAAATAAAAACAAACAAAAGTGCTTACTGTATCTTTCTCTACCCATTTAGAAGCTTCGTGTTACATTTTACTTTCTGCAGTTGGTATTATCAATACATAGGCATATGGGGGAAATCAACAACAAATACCACCTCCTCCATGGCATCCTATTTTCTCTTGGGATTCTCGTACATTTAGAGAAGAAAATAGCCGTTTTCTGGGATGTGAGGCTGCTCACTTAGAATAGGTGAGGCATGAGAAAAAGCAGTCAATGTCCTCAACCAGAGAGGGCGGTGTAGTGTCACATGGGGAGGGTCACACAGTGACTTCCTGCACCCCAGAGAACGTATTCAGCTTGATGGCAAAGTTCAAGTTACTCTTCCCACACACAAAAAAATTCAGAACTCAGTTTCCATCACAGCACAGTGGGTAGGTCACAGATGCCTTTGAGCAAGAGGCAGTGATGAACAGAAAGACTGTAATACCAGCACCTCAGGAACTACACCATTTCTTGTGTGATAAATAACAGTGGTGTCTGTTTTTGCAGAATGCTGGATGGAGAAGAAACTATTCGGAAAGCAATTGCTAAAACTCTGCATTAATGGTGAACTTGGACTTTTTTCTTTGCTTAAGTTCAAACTAATGCTTCTAAATTTCTTTAAAGCTTAACAATAGTTATTTTTCTATCTCTGCACATGTACATCAGTCAGTTTTGATAAAGAATGACATAAAGAGTCTGGAGTAGGACTCTCCAAACAGAATCAGCAGCACATGAATCATGTAAGATGAAACAAGAGAATCTCCCAGCCCTGCTTGGCTAAGGATGCCAGCAACTTCTACTGAGGAAAAATTAAAAGGTGAGAAGTTCATATTAGAACATTATTATGTATTATGTCTGGTTCACAGAATAATTGTACTTCAGTTCACTGTATTGTGAATGATTATTCTCATTCCATAAGTTAATTCTGTTTTAAATAAATTTACTGGAAACTTTCCATCGACCAGAAAGTGTGCTAGATAGGCCCTAGAGATACAAAAAATGTGAGTTCAATCATTCTTAAAATCCTTTTATCTTTTTGTAATTGCTAGTTAAATCCCCCTCCAAATATTGCCATAACAAGCCCAGGGGGAGCCCAAAGGACCAGACATGATTCCAGTGGCCAGAGAGTGTGCAAAATAGGTCAGCACGCCAACTGAAGCATTCCCCCTTAAATCTTTTATCCAACTGGGGATGACATGCTTAAAATGCATTTGCTTTTTTCCTGATTGGATGTTTTCATAAACTACTATTCTGGTTGTTTTCAGAAACTATCTGGTACCATACAAACCGTTTAAATAGCATTTTAAAAGTTCAAAGGAACTTTTGAAACCAGACACCTAAAGTACATTTTGGACCCCCTAAAATTTTAAGGTGAATGTTTTTCAATTGTGCTCATTAATGCCTACTTCTCTACTAAAAACAGAGCAGCCGTGGTTAAACTAATGTGTAAGCGATCTGACGACCTGGAAATCTGGGGATTTCCAACACCTTGCTTTCATCTCTGAGCAAAACTATGAGTTTCCATTAAAATGAAAATCAAACTTAAATACCTTGGACACATTCAAGCTGTGAACATCAACCACATGTGCAAAATTGGGCGCGTTCAGTCTCTGTGGGACTTTGTGCGTGGGAGGAGGAAGTGGATGACCAGATGACTAGACAGATGCTCAAAGAGATCCTGGCATGGCAGGAGGACCTGCATCCACTTCAGCTTCCTTAGAGGCAAACAGAAAGAACCAGCAGAAGCCTGAAGGTAAGGCAAAGAAAGCTAATTGCAGACCAGTTGATAAAGTAACTTAAAGACGCAAGATTCAATTAATAGCAAGCACATTTTCTTAGGAGCAAAACATTCACTGAACAGGGAAATGAAATCATGGTGTTGATGCTTGGTAAATGCATCAACTCTCATAAAGGGTTGAGCCCATGACAATTTTTCAAATCTATGCGCTGTACCTGATGTAGAAAAGAAAAGAAAAGAAAAAGACTAAGTCTCAACCTACACCAATCTGAAGTAGCCTTTTCTCTGCCTTTGGTCCTCAGGGAAACGATGTGGGCAAGTTTTCTTCTGCTCTCAGTAATTCACGAAGGCCTACACAGGAATCAACCTGTCAAAAGAAGCTGAGAATGGCCGCATGGAAATCTGAGCACAAAGTGAGAGGAAATCTTAAAGAATCTTTGTTATGTGTTGTTACTCCATAAGGGACCTTCTTTAGTGAGTGTCCATACTCTGGGCATCTGAATCGCGACTGTACAAGATCAGCAGATTGCACAGTGGGTCCCGCTGGACCGAAACGTGGCCACCATGATGCCTGTTGTAGCACCATTTACAAACTGCCCCACTACCAACTGGTTAGAACCGTGTCACGCCTGTGTTCTTGGGGTCCACCCTTATAGCTTTTCAAAACCAATCAGCTTCTAACTTTTTTAAGTTACATGGTGAGAGATATTGATAGACAGGGAAGTTTCACTTAAGCTGACCTGTACTCTCCTCAGGCAGTGATGAGGATGAGTAGAAGAAGGTGTATTTTACGGAAGCCTGTAGTTACCTTCTTTACCCAAGATATTGTGCTAGGACCTCCACTCACTTGACCAGAACACCTCCTTTTGCTTTGACTTAGGAGTCTACGTCCAAAAATGTTTTGCCAAAATAAATGCTTGCAGGCTGAACTGTCAACTAAAAATTAAAGGCAGAATTACTTAGGTTATTCCATCTCCCTGCTCCCCAAAATGGGTGTAGATCTGTTTCTCATTTTCCTAACTAAGCTGTTAAGATTCTCCAAAAAGTTAGAGTTTCTTTGCTGCTATTAATGCACCTAACTGTATTTCACATTTAAAAATAAATATAACAAATTCTGATGTTCACACAAAAACCTGCACACGAATATTTATAGAAGCTTTATTCATAATTGCCACAACAAGGACTTTCTCAAATGTCCTTCACTTGCTGAGTAGGCAAACAAACACTGGTACAATGGAATGCATACAATGGGATACATCTCAGCAGTAACCTTTTTATCACTGCTGAACCTGTGAAAACATGGATAAGCTGAAAATGCTAAGTGAAAGAAGCCAGACTCAAAGGCTATGCACCATATGATTGATACACATGACATTTGGGAAAAATGCAAAATAGGGACAGAAAATACATCAGTGACTTCCAGAGGCTGGGGGACCATTGACTATAAAGGAACAAAAGAATTTGAAAGAAAATGGAACTCTTCTTTGTATCGATTACACACTGTATGTGTTTGTCAAAGAGTGAGATTTTACACAACTCCATCTGATGGAGACTTAACCTCAGAAATGCATGTTCTCATAAATCTGGAGTCTAGAAGTCCAAGATCAAGGTATTAGCAGGTTTGATTTCTTCTGAGGTCTCCTTCCTTGGCTTGCAGATGGCCACCCTCTCCCCACGCTCCCACATGAACACCCCTCTGTGTTGTCTGTGTCCCAATCTCTCCTTATAAAGACACCAGTCACACTGGATGAAAGGCCAGTCAAATAACCCTGTCTTACCTGCATTATCACTTTAAAAACTCTATCTCCAAATAGGGTCGCATTCTGTGGCACTCACTGAAGGAGAAGAGGGTGGGTAGTGATTTCAATTCCATGTAGTGGCAGATGCCAGGAGTCCTGCTAAATATCCATAATTCTCCCGACAACCCTCACAACAACAACAAAAACTGATACAGCCCAGTATTCCCATCGTGCCAAGATTGAGAAACGCTGTCTTAAGTGATGCTGATATATAATGGCCATAATATTAACAGGAGACAATCCATACTTCAGGATCATATAATAAAATAATGTGTTGTAATGAAATCAACTATCAACTTGGGACAGGACCTAGGCAATCTCTTACCATTTTTTTCCCTAAACTTCTGCATTAAAAAGCCATAACCCTCATTTTAAAGAGCCCAAATGGCATTACATAACACATGTATTCCATTTGGCATTATTCTCTTTCTTTTGCTCTCACATTACATTCACAACACAGACTGCAAAGCAATGGGGAAGCCAGAACACACAAGAGAGCATCACCTTCATCACAGACCTACTGAGAATTTTTTTGCCTGGGCAGACTGACTTCCACTGAGCAAACGGAAAGAATGTTGATTTATTTTTTCTCTTCATTTAAATTAGTGAATGAAGAAGCTTGTTAAACAAGTTTGTGGCCTGGTTAATGTTGGGCACTTCCTTAAAACTTTCACCTCATAATGTGGGTTTAATATAAACATGAAACCAGCTTAATTAATCTTGACCATCAGAGCTATAAAAATTCTTCCCAACAGAATTTCCCATAAACTCTGGGGCATATGCAAGGCCTATTTAACCACTTAACTACCTCCCTCCTGAACCAGAACCCTGTGACTTTCTAGTCATTTCCTCCTTCATATTAAAGAAGAGGAAAATAAGCATAGCAGATAACGAGTGAGGATAAATAGACAGATGACAGAGTCATGCTCTGTTGTATATTCTACAAAGAAAATTCATCACTCAAAGTTCCAGGTCTTCTGGAGTGGAGCAGTCCATCTGCTTTCTGGCCTTAAGGCCTGAAAACATTTGAAAATATTTCTCCTCCAATTTTCTGTCAACTGAGATAAGCTTGGGTTGTGAATGTTGACAGCTTGCAGAGGGAAGACCAAGGCTTTTTCTGGGAAGGAGCCACATTTCTTAGCCTCCCTTCCTCTCTGGAAGCCATTCGGCTGGAGTCTGCTGGCCTTCGGGGCAGAGGAACAGGATTACCTGGGGTCTAATTTTTTTTCAAAGTAGAAAGAAGACAAAGCTATATGGGTTTTAGTCCCTAATTTTTAATCACTCTGTTTTTATTTTTTATTTATCTCTGTTCAGGTGAAAACTGGTTACTCCACACAGCATGCTGTGAGCATGAAAATGAATAATAGAACAAAGAATAGACGATTCAATCACAAAAGACTACTAGTGCCCAAAGAAACTGAAATCCAACTGTTCATATGAAGAAAAAAGAAGTTACTTGCTAAATATGCTTAAAGGCAAATCCAAAATTCCAAGATCAATCTATTAAAATGAAACAGATGAAAAAGCATTTTTAGATGAGAAAACAATTCTAAAGTGTTCATTATTTCATTCATTTATTAATCTAAAACAATCCTAGAAAATCTGTTATCTACAGAATGTTTTGATAAACTCTATACTGGACACAAAGTTGAGGCTCTGTCCATGAGGAAGATATAGTGTAGTTGGAAAAGATACGTATACATATGTAATTGTAAGGTAGAAAAAAATGACAAGTGAAATAAGATCTTCAGCTACTCTCATAACTTGCGAATGGAGTGTGAACTCCATAGCTCATCACACAAAACCCTTTGTGATTTGGCTCCTGGCTACATTTCCTAACTCGTTTCCTGACACTTCTCTTTATGTCCTATTTAATTCCACCAAAATGAACTACTAGTACCATGCTTTTGTCCATAACTTTTCTATTAGGCTGGAATATGCTTCCCATCTCCCTTTATAGCTAATCAACCCCTGACCTTCAAAATTCAACCTAAAGGAGCACTCTTGTTGAGAACACCGCAGGACAACTTGCTTCTATATCACCGTGAAGCCTGGCCTCTCTCTGTCCTTGCACTCAGCAAAGCACACAGTAACCACTATTTTACTTGTTTCTGAAGCTAAGTTCTTGAGGTCCTGTGCAGTGAAATAACTTAAAAAATAAGGAAATTAGAGAGACTTCATATATCATTTAAGTAGTGCCCAAAAGAAGGTAGGATGTGGACATTCGGAGGTCAGAAAGGCGTATTCTGCCCGGATGGATGAAAGGAAGACTAGAGCAAAGTGATGTACAAGACAGGGGCAAGTGCGGGGGCGGTCCTGTACCTACAGAGCCTCTTCCAGGTGCAAGGGATGTAAAAGTTGCCTTATTAATTTATCTCATTTAATCCTCATGGCAGCAAAGAGCAAATACCATGTCTGAGGCTGAATACCAGTATGCACCCAGTGGAATAATGGAAGTATAGGTGGGAAAAGTAAACGAGCCCGAAAGGGTTGTTCTAACTGGGAAAGTTATCAACCCTGGGGAGCACTTAGAAATACCTGGGTGTCAGAGTAACAGGAGCTATGCACAATAAACATCCTGAGATGTGAGGGGCAACCCCTCACAACGAAGGACTATCTTGTTGAGATGTCATTACAGACTAACTGAACATCCACAGAAGTCTTAAAAGTCAGGCTAGAGAGAGGGAACATTATTTAGCACCTGATGGGGAATGACTGGGGACTTTGTAGTTTCACAAGCTGTATGTAGAGAACAAGACTTTGACTTCTAATGCACATCTCCATGGAGCACTGCTCACATCCCCAGGGTAACGCCCAAGGGAATGGCCATGGAAACAAAATTACTCACTTGTCCTTCTCCAGTGCAGGTGGAGATCAAAGCATCCTGGCCCAAACCTCATTTGGAAATCTGCACCATGATATCCACCCTGCCCCAGATGTGCTGTGTGAACAAACTGAAACTCCACTGGAATCATTCTTGAACCCCCTCAAGCGTTCCAGAAAGATGAAGCTTGGTTTTGAAAGGAAAAAACAAAAATTGTTTTACTCTGAGTTGTGATTGAAATTAAAAGACATTTTTATTGCTTTTGGGAAAGACTTCAAATGAACAAGTTTTCAAAAAGAATGCGTCACTAAACAGATGTTAGAAGTTGAACCCAGTTCCAGAGGTGTTACGACAGTGATGGTTTGATGTTACCATCGGTCCTGAGTGGCCCTGCCAGGGGATGTGGTCATTGGCCTCCAAGTGCGAAACACAGCAACATCGCAGGCCCCTGATATAAGAAGAGCTGGACCTAAGTGACGCTTCTGAAGTAATTCTGAAGCATTTTGGTAGGAGGCATAGTCCTGAGTGTTTTGGATCTAGATACTTAACAGTGGGAACTTCAAAAGTAACGGCTGTGTTCTTGTAACTTAGGACTCCAAAAATGAAGCTAAACATGGGAATCAGGAGGATAATTTAGTAATCTGACCATTTTGGTGGACAAATTTATACCTCTGAGTGGCCCTGATGGCCCATTTACAAAGATGCTGTGAGGTAACATAAACCTCGCACATCTGCACACTAAAGATAAAGTACCCTACCTGGGGAACAGCAAATGGCAGGCACTACATTCCAGAATTTTACACCACAAACTACATTTTGCATTTTATGTTTGCCTAAATGATGAGAATCTGCCTGTTTTCAGCTCTTTTCCTTGGTCCTTTGCATCACATGCCACTATGTTTTTATTTATCTGGGCTACAAAAGCACTCTGAAATAAAAAATTACAAATGTCCGTCAATCTCCACCTGAATCCCGTTAATGACAGTTGACCAACCAGCTGCAAAACATCACAAGCTAATGACTTGAATTAGGGTGAACAGGGAGAGGATTACAGATGTGAAGTGCTATAGGTAAGAAGTCAGATTTCTTTTCTTATGCATCTTTTTCTAAAGGCCTCTACATCTATTAGCAGAAGCTAATAGTACTGAATTTGTGGGATTCTCAGCAGGATGCTCGGAAGAGTCCTT
Organism: Micronycteris hirsuta; assembly: GCA_004026765.1. NCBI lineage: Eukaryota > Metazoa > Chordata > Mammalia > Chiroptera > Phyllostomidae > Micronycteris > Micronycteris hirsuta. Next base: position 96,555 of record PVJI01002644.1, on the reverse strand, counting down.
CCTTCATTCCAAAGTCCAGCATCAGAGAAAAGCAAGAAGGGGGAATAGAGAGTGACTTAATTGGATTCCTTCATTACATTAAGATTAAGGTTGCCAGAAAAATACATTTACATTTGAATTTCAGATTTAGAGACAACAGTGTTTTAGTGATAAGGGTGTTCCATGCAGTATTTTCCCAAGTATTGCATGGGACATGCTTATACAGTAGTTCCTTCTCATCTGTGGTTTCGCTTCCCATGGTCAACGGTGGTCCAAAAATATGAAATGGACAATTCTACAACTAAACAATCCATAAGTTTTAAAATGTGTGCTGTGGATGTCATGAAATCTCCAGTTCTCCTGTTCCCTCTTGTCTGGGAGGTGAATCATCCCTTTGTCCCAAGTTTCCGCACTTCACATGCTCCCCGCTAGCCAGTCACTTAGTAGCCCTCTCAGTTATCAGAGAGAGAGGGAGAGAGGCAGAGATTGTATTCACAAAACTTTTATCACAGTGTATTGTTGTAATTGTTCTATGTTATTATTAGTTATTGTGGTTAGTGTCCTACTGTGCCTAATTTATAAATTAAACTCTGTCTTAGGTATGTAGGTATAGGAAGAAAACAGTATATGTAGGGTTCGGTACTATCCACTGTTTCAAGCATCCATTCAGGGTTTTGGAATACATCCCCTGCAGATGAGTGGAGACTACTATACTCAAAAAACAATCATTATATGTCTGAAATTTAAATTTAACTGGCTGCCCTGTGTCTTTGTTTGCAAAATCTGACAACCCTAATTAAGATAAAAAATGCATAAGCAGAGATCCTTTCAATTCCCAAATTTCAATGTGTTGAAAGGAAGCAGTGATGTGGCATCAACGACAACAAAGGCATAACATTTTAAAATTTGTATTTAGCTTTGAGGTCAATTTGGGTATTTATATTTGAACATGAGTGTGCTCTGATGTTCTCGGAGTTCACATCACTGGAAACTGTCATGAGGCCACTGAAGGAACCGAATGTTCCTACGTTTCCTCCAGCCTTGACTCCTTCCCAGCTCAGTCATTTCTGCTACGAGTACAGGCTCCTTCTCAAACTGATGGAAAGCAGAAACTGAAGCAGGAAGGTGCATGTTCACCAGCCTTTCCAGAATTTACAACTGAATGTTTATATTTTATGTAGCACTTTTTCCTTCTTATAGTCTCCACTCAAAGTCTTGTAAAAATAAATAAGTGTACAGTGCATGGTCTTCCTTCAACCAGGACACAATGCAACAATTGTAGTATAAATTTGGAAGAAAAAAATAATAAATGCTATGCTATGGGTATGTTGAATTGTCAGTATCTTGTGAAAATGAAGCATTAGCGTGGGTCTCCAGCGGTGTACCAAGCAGCTGTGCACCGCTGAAAAGACCCTAGGTCAAAATCCCATCACCTCCCAGAAACCCAAAGCGCATCCTGCATTGTTATATGCTGGCTGGATAACAAAGAAAAGCACAGGACAGCGTGTGCAAAAACCAGCAAGCCTTGTTTTTAACCTCCCTTGAAAATCCTGAAGATGAACATGAACATTGGGGCAACACTACTTCATGAAACAAAGGTCGGTGACGCAAAGAAAATGGTACTGCAATAAATCTGCCTCTCAAGGTTGGAAAGCCTGACGCATGAGAAATGCAAAATGACATCCATTGTTTAGATTTCTGTGGTGCTGCCTGACTTACACCCCGGACAAATCAGCACAGTGACATTGACTCGGCAATGTGTTTACCAACCATGTCGCGTCAAGATGCTGTGGAAACAAGCTACAGCTGTGGCCGGTGAGGAACACATACTGCAGTCTGGAGACTTCGGTGCAAAGTGATTTGGTGTACAAGTCTGGAGTCAAAGAGCGTTCCTGAGGAGGGAGAATGCGCTGGAGAAGCCACACGTCTGGAAACAACGGGAAGACCAGAAATGAGGCTCCAAGTGATATCACCTGATGAGACTAACACACTGGAAGATTCAGGCATCTTTGATTGTCACATCATTTGGCAGAGATGCGGCTGGGAAAACACTTTGATTTCACAAGTCACAAGAACAGCGTAGATGTGAAAGTGAAATTATAATTACTAGGAGTCATATTTAAGACCTAGGTGAGTGAGTGTAGCAACTACCACAGATTCTGAACTCTCTGTAACATAAAACATAAGATATCCCTCCCTTTCTTTTTACCTCTTTCCTTTTGCAGAACCAAAATATTGCTATCCATAGGCTTTAAATATAAATTTGAAATGACTTGAAAAAGAATCCAGTCAGAAAGAGTCAACCTGTGAATTAGATTCAGAAGACTGCTTTGATCTGAAGAAGTAGGATAAATCAGTTCTCAAGATTAAACCTCAGGTTTTATCAGCAGGAGAATTTTGCTGATTTCCAATGTCTTCCTGGCAAATGGGGCGAAATGGGAAGTCTAAGGTAAAGAGATTTAAAAGTGACTCTCTTGTAATTAAAAAAAATTAGTAGAATCTGCAAGTATATAGGACATTATTGCAACTTAAAATATTGGTATAATGGGATTGTGATAATGGTCCTGCTACCAAAAATAGCTCCCAAGGGATATATATGCATATAAAGTATATAGTCTCCTTTGTACTGAAGCAATAAAAATTCTTGATTAAAGGTAACACTGTTAATTAATTAATTTAATTGATTAATTTAATCTGGGGTTTTAATATTGATTAATTATATTTTACGATTATATATGTTATAAAATATGGTATAAAATTATATATTACATTAATATATAATATGTTTTATAATAAATATTATAAAATTACACTATTTTACCATTAATTAATTATATCCAACCAACTCTTTAGTGCCCCATTGACAAGTGACAAAATATGGATTTCAAGGGAAGCAGGGACGGTGTATGGACCAAATGGGGCATCAAGGCCATGGGGAAAGGAAGGGGAGGGAGCTATAAGGGCTGGAGGGAGACCAGAGATCAGAAGAAACACATTCAAGAGCAGACGGAAAAGCTTCAGCTAACTAACTTCCTGCCAAATGGATCCTAGACACGTTGGAGACCTGAGGCACGCTTGCCCAACCTCAGCTCCTGTGTGATAATATACCTCTCCCTGTGACGCTTGGGAAGGAAAACTGGGGGATTCTAAAAGCCTTGACAGTTAAGTGGCAGCAACCCAATGAGAATGGAGTGGGTAGTAAAATATAATTGTGATTTCTGGTAGAATAACTACGATTCAGCACGCTTGTGCCATCCGGAAGGAGTATGAGTCTCTGACGCACGTGGCAATAAGAACTTTATAGTTTCCCACATCACTTTCCTTCTCCCTGGCTATTGCTGCCTTGAGATATAGAGACCCATCTAGCCATTCTTATTTACCGCTTTCATAAATATTCACAAAGCACTTTATTGCAATCGTTTCAGGCTCCCGCACACAGGGCGGGGCGTGGTGGGGTACAATTAAACTACCCCGGCAGTCCCCTTCCACAGGGAACGCTGTAATGTACATCTGTTTGTACCCTGTATGTTTTGTAGTTGAGTTTCCATATCTGGAATATTTATATCTTGGCTCCAAAAGGAAGTGCCACCTTCCCCTTGAGATGAGGATTCAGTACTGAGATAAAAGAAACTTCTCTTCCTGCAGCAAGCTTGTCAATAAGCCACTGCCTCAGACAATAAACCACGGTTCGTTTTCCCCTTTCTGTCTTGTTGTGTAGAATGGAGAAATGTCTAACTGACTTTTCTCCTGCTACCTACAAAATGAACTTTTACTCAGATGCAGGTCTATATTGTCATTTGACTTAAATTTCCCAAGCTAAGGAATGATACTAGACTTGCATCTGTAAGGGCTAACATATTGGCAAGAACTTGACATCATAAGGAATTTTGTTTCCATTAGCAAGATTTTCATCAGCAAGGAGTATACAACTGCCACGTGCTCTAAATCTACAATTCAGCTGCTTCTTGGTCTTTTCTTCTGTCTGAAATGTTCTTTTTGTCACTCAATGCTTTCTCTGACATCTCGTAGTTGATTTGCTGTTGATTTGTTTGGGGGCAGGAAGTTTTCTCCCTCTCTCTGTCTCTTTCCCTTTCTCCTTCTCTTTCTTTTGAGAATTGCTTTCTGGCACTACCTTGGCTCTTCTCTGAGTTTATTGATTTTGCAGTGTGTATTACAATTGCCCATTGTATCTGGAACCTATTTTTCTTAGTACATAAATAGGATTTTCTTCCCATTGTACTCTATATTTTGCCTGTCCTTGCTTCAGCTAATACCATGTCAGCTTTGGTACTGCAGACAATGGAAACAAGTAAATGATTTTCACTCTGAACTGGGTGACTTAAAATTGGAGCCCTTTGCATTCCTTTTTGTTTCATTTCTACACTTCAGTAATCAAAACTTTCCAGGTAGTTCAGCAAAGAAATATTACTTGCCACTATTATTTACCTTAGTTCTTACCTTGTGAAAAGTCCCCCAAAAAGCAAAATAATAAGTAAATAAAACTAAAATACTTACTTTTCAGGAAAGAGATGAGTGAAATAAAAAAAAAATAGTGGTTTCCTTTCCTGTTTCTACCTTTTAATGCTTTTCTAGCAACTTTTCACTTTTCATCACATTGTGGCTCCTCGTTCCTGCTGTACCATCTCCACTTCCAGCCACCCCAGCCCCAGCTGCTCTCTTGGGAAGGTAGAGATATATGAGTTAATACTTCTGTGACTTGAAATTATGGTGTCTTCTTTCTCTGAGGATTTCATTTTAATAGGGAATACTTCTTAATTCAAAGGAATACACTTCTATTGGGAGAATTTCAAGTATTCCTGAGTAATAGAAAGGAAAAATATTTCAGGACAGAAGGAAGTTTTCTGGTGTCTTTCAAATTATGCCAGATTTAGTACTTCTTTAATCTGTATTCTATCTCTTTTGAAAAATGGATTTATGGTACCTTTTAAAAATAAGACAAAAAATTAACAGACACTGAAAGGAGGGGTGAGGACACAACAACAGTACAGGGTAAGACAGTCAGGGGTACGATCAGCACCCAAAACATGCATAAAATAACAACGTGAATGATTGTTAGATCTGACCTTCAAATTTACTTCCAAGCATTTTAGAGATGAAAGCAAAGGGAAAGTATAACTAGTTACAAAGGCACAGCATTTATAAGGTTGACAACACTATTAGGAAGAAACTACACTGAGTAGTAACCAACCAGCATCTGTGTGGGGTTAGTCTTACACAGAAGTTTTCACAAGGAGTTGTAAGAGACGATCTTCAACAGCTTATTTACAACAGCCCCAAACTGGAAACAATCCAAACGTCCATTAAATAAATCAACAATGATGGCATCACATTCAGTGGAACGGTACTCAAGCAATAAAATGAAATGAAATACTGATAAACGCAATAGCGTGGGTGAATTTTTAAATTATTATACTGAGCAAAAGAAGATAACACAAAAGCATACATATTATAATGCTATTTATATAAAATTCTTGAAAATCCAAATTGATTTCTAGCAACAGAAAGCACATCAGTGGCCGCCTGGGAATGGGGGTGCAGCGGGGGTGCAGGGTTAGTCGGAAACTTCTGAGGGTGATGAAAATGTTCTGCTTCTTGATTCTGGCAGGGTTTCCTGGCTGTGTACTTCTGTTAAGACTCACTAAATTGTACACTGTAAATGTTTTATTTTTTAAAAAAACCTTCAGAAACTTTAATTATAACAGCCCCAAACTGGAAACAACTCAAATTTCCACGAGCAGGTGAATGAATAAACAAGTCGTGATATATCCACACGCGGAATTCTACTCCACAATAACAAGGAATGACCTGATGATATACGCAACGTGGATATACTTCAAATATTTATGCCTGATACCTGTAGACACCTGTCCAGACTGCCGGGAGCGGTCTGAGGGCCGCCAAAGGAGGGGCTGCCAGCGGAGACAGAACTAGGCCAGGGAGATAAAATGGGCAGCCCCTCCCACACCGATGCATGCTCCTCTGGTCTCTGAGGGTGTGATGTGCAGCCAGACAATACCTTCACAAACCTCCCGGGGAAAAGGAGAGGCAGCGCCAAGTCCCACGGGTGGGCACACATTGCCTAGTAACTGACACCATGCCTTGCCAACGCTCTGCCCCCAGTGGGAATGTCCTGCTCCTGGCTGCAGATCCCCCACCCCTTTCTCTAGTGCCATCCTGGGTGCTACCTGAGAGGCCAGGTGGGGTTCCCAAGGTCCCCTTACTCTGTCGGTGAGCCCTGAGTATGGGCAACGCACTGCATGTGGGAACTAGGGCACGGAGGGCACAGAGTTAGCAGAGCACCACAGGAGTCTCCACCATCTCCAGGCATGACAGCGGCAGGAGGAAGCATTACACTGAGCACACACAAAGCTAGAAGATAATTAGATGGGGGAAAGCCTTCCCATCCCTTTCCAGTGCCCGACTCCAGGCAGGACCAGAGAAAGGCAGGCACATGAGCCATGGAAGACAATGGTGGCAGGAGGAGGTGCAGACTAGTCTAACTGGACTAAAGAGTCCTGTTAATCTATTCTGGGAAGAGAAGGGAAGTTAACTGAGCATTCTGGGAAAGCACCTGGTCTGTCCCACACCCAAAACTAATATAAACCCCAAGGAAGGAAGGGATGCTCTTTGGCACACCTGGCAGAAACATCAGCTAGCGCATTCATGGGACCTTGTGGCCCTAAAATCCGCATGGCCGATGGCAGCACCAGCCCCACACACAGGTTCCAGAAAAGAGCTTGAAGCAGGACAGCAGCTGGGAGCGAGCTAAGCTACCTGGATGACCACTCAGAAGCCACCTGCGGCTCCCAAAGGGAGATGCTTTTCATGGGAACAGGAACTCTGACGTTGCTTTTTGTTTTGGTCTGGATGAGGACAGCTGGACTTTCCCTGGATTTTTTCGAAGGGATGGGTTTTGAGACAAGATTCTGCCATGTTCCCAGATTGTGCAGCATCTGAATAAAAAAATCTTTTTCTTTCTCACCAGCTCCTGTCTCTAGAGTTTTCATTTTGGCAGCTGAACCTCCACTTTGGTTCTGACTCAATGAAAACTAATATACAGTAATAGGAAGCATATAATGACTATTTATTAATAAGGATAGGATGGGTGATAAAAAGTATTGGGGATTTGGGGGTATGTTCATTATCTTGATTGTGATGATGGTTTGATATGTATAAACATAACCCAAAATGCACAAAATTATGCACTTTTTAAATAAATGCCATGTATTACATGTCAACTATATCTCATTTAAGCTGTTGAAAAATAGGGAAAAAAACTTTGCGGTTGTCTCTCTTTTGGCATAACTCTATCTCTGCTTGGGCATCATCATGTGACAGCTGTCTCTCCCGGGCCTGTGTCCTCCATTGGCCGTGAGCTCCAGCAGGGGTGGTGCCATGGCGAAGCAGGTGTGCTGTCCCCACGGCGTGGCCTGGCTCCCGGGTAGCGCTCAGTAAGTGTCTATTGAACTGTATTGCAATGTCAGAGAGTAAAGGCTACCACTTCTGGTGTCTGTTATCTATCAGACACTATAATAGGTACTTTTCACTGATGGACTTTTTAATCATCCATATAAATTCAACCCTGTTTTTAGTCCACTTTGCCGTTGAAGAAACACAGGCAACCAGTTCCAGAGCCCTAGCTCTCTTCAATACAAACTTGACTTGGCTTTATGTATTATGCTCAAAATAAATGAAAATCCTCAAGGATATGAAGCCAAGGCCATAGGGCTTGTGGTGTGGAGGTGCCACAGAGTTTAGGAACTACAACAATGAGCCCAAAGACCAAAGAAATAGGACTGAACTTGGAATTAGAAAATGTGTTTAGTCCTGACACACTTATTAAGCCACTTCAGAGTTACTCCAAGGGATCAAATGACAAAATTCTCATTTCAAAAACGTTTATTAAGGCCGTGTGTGTGTGATATAAAATATATTTTTTTTACTCTGAATCTGAATCAAAACAAGTTTAAAAGCCACACCCTTGAGTAACTCAGGATATTTACTGAGGAGAAAGTATACTCATTGGAAGGCGTAAGTGGTAAAAAGAAAGAAGACATGCTATAGGGAGTTATAGAAGTAAGGGCAGAGAATGTAGACTGCAAAGGACAAGTTTTGGCTTAGCCAATGAGAAAAACAATTCCTTTTCAGTAATGAAACCATCCAGCCTCACGAGGAAATGGGTTTCTATTTAAGAATCAGCTGGATGGCCACTTGCATGCACCATGGAATCAGTAATCCCCCTATTTAGAGGCTAGTTGCTCTGGATGATTTGCACTCAATTCTTCAGATGTCTATTTTTCTGCAGCAATCATAAACCCCCAAGTTGCTGATTTCTGCTATTATGCTCTAAGTTTTTGGCTACTATGTATGTTTTTTTTAAAAAAAAATGTAACTTGCACATTATTTACAACCCCCAAGATATGGAAGCAGCCCAAGTGTCCATCAGTAGATGAGTGGGTAAAACAACTATGGGATATTTACACAATGGAATACTATCAGCCATAAAAAAGAAGAAAATTTTACCCTTTGGGACAGTATGGATGGACCTGGAGAGCATTATGCTAAGTGAAATAAGCCAGTCAGAGAAAGACAAGTACCATATGATTTTACTCACATGTGGAATCTAATGAACAAACCGAACTAAGAAGGAAAATCGGGACAGACTCATAGATGGAGAGCAGGATGACAGCTAGGGCTAAGGGGAGGTTAGGGGTGGAAAGGCTGAGCAAAAAGAAAAGGGGACTCACAGACATGGACAATAGTGTGGTGATTTCTGGGAGAGGGGGGTAAAGGGGACAAAATGTCAGTGGGAAAAAAATACAATAAGGATTAAATTTTTTTAAAAGAAAAGAAAGCCAACAATACAAGGAGGGTGAACAAAAAATGGAATTTATTTATTAAAAATTGTGTGTTTACTCTTAACATGTTTAAACTGCAATCACCTTCAGAGTACTTTCCATCTGATACACCTACTGAGACATTTTTCCCACTGCTCAAAACAGTTTTTAAACTCATTGATTTTGATATCTTGTAGTGCTTCTGCCATTTTTTGTTGTACCTCTTCCACATTGGCAAACCATTTCCCTTTGAGGACTTTTTTCATCCAGCAAAATGAAAAGAAGACACCTGTGGTGAGATCGGGTGAATAGGGAGGGTGGGGCAGGGGGTCATGCTGTTTGGGGTCAAAAACTGCTGAACCTTCAGAGCTCAGCGCAGTGTGGGCAGGTTCACTCGTAAATCACCCGTCATGAAATGGGCAAACACATTGAAAGAGTCTTCAAAAAGTTCAGCGAAACCGAATGCAGCATCTCACAACAATACCAACTGGTATACTTACACAAATAGGTCCCTAGAACACTCTCCTAGTCGGGGAAGCCTGCGCTACAAGAGGCCCCCATTCCAGAAGATAATTCCAGTGTCGGGGGCCCCTTCCATATCATTGCACTTGCACATTTTTCTTTTGTTAGTAGGAGATGAATAGTAAGTCTAAAGTATGTTAGGTAATGATAAATGCTTAAAATAAAAATTAAATAATATAAATTAGCCCCTTTTTTGCACTTTAATATAATACCTTTACTTTAAAATAGCATTTTTAGGGTTTAAGACTGAGAAATTTCAAAATGGTAAAAAGAAATTGCTTCAGTTGAAAACCAGTCCAAGTTATGTTCCATTTTATTTTCCTTTATTTTATGCTCCAAAAATAATGAATCATGTATTATAAAATAGGCAAGAACAAATAAAATAATACCAGTTGTAGGGGGTACACTTTGAAATCAGTAGTTATAAAAATAGACTTTTTCCCACTGAGGGCTACAGTGTGTTTCAAAATGAGAAACTGTAAAAATGGTCAGTATTAGTGTGCTTGTGTTTCTCAATCACAAAGGCATATAAATTCGAACACGGTGTTATGTTGGGCAAAGATATCATAAAATAAAATAATAAGATGTTTACATGGGTTTTGATTTCTAATCTCAAAATTCAACATGCTGAATTTATTCTCAGAGACAGGCCTGAGCCCTGGTATCTGGTTACAGGACTTGAAGTATTTTAGATAAAGAAAACCTCCAACAAATAGGATGAAACACCACCTCAGGTTGTACCAGGATCAGTTTTTAAAGAAAATTTACAAGCAAGTTCACCTGAATGCAGTTCCACAGTTAGGACGATTGCAGGAGGTCACTTGGCTTGCCAGAGAGAACATAGACTTTAGACACCAACGTCCTATTCTATTTTCTACCCTTCTCTCATTTTTCCATTCTATTGTATTTAAACTAATAGCTCCTCATTGCCAAAAGGAATCAAACAATTTATAATCCACAGAGAACCACATGCTACACTGGCCTGAAGGTCCCCCACAGGTCAATGCAGAACCGATGGAAACAAGAAATGAATTAATGAGATAAACGGGCAATTCACCCCCACACGACAAGCCTTGGAAGACATTCATATGATCAGGAGCTCTAACAAGTCAAAATTCACTTTATATTAAATCAATTCAAAAATTGAAATGTAGTAAGTAAGCAATGACAATTAATTTGGTCTCATTAAGTATGCAAAGCAGACATTTTTCTATATGCTTAATTATGGGTTGGACTATCCACTAAATTACTTTACAAACATAGATAACCATACGTAATCCTGTTTGGAAGCTCAAACTGCTCACCCAGTCCAGTTTTCCATTAGCAATAAAATGCCCTTTATGCTTAAAAGAAATTAGATGAGATAATGAGTAATATATATAAGATCTAGAACATTCTGAATTTTTTAAAAGATTTTATTTATTTATTTTTGGAGAGAAGGGAAGGGAAGGAGAAAGAGAGCAATATCAGTGTGTGGTGACCTCTCACATGCCCCAAATGGGGACCTGGCCCGCAACCCAGGCATGTGCCCTGACTGGGAATCAACTGGTGACTGGTTTGCAGCCCGAGTTCAATCCACTTAGCTACACCAGCCAGGGCTCAATTTTTATTTTATTTTTTTAAGTAATACAGATGTCTATGCTCCTATTATACCAAAGAAAAAGATGGAGTTGGTACATTGTCAAGTGTTCCAGGATGACTAGAGTTTAAAAGTTCTAGCAAGTAACTTAGGCTATTTATACCCTGAGAATACGGTTGTCAACAACTTCTCATTGGCAAACAGGTTCAAGAGCTTTCACTGCCTCACAGAAAACTGCTTCTTCCTGTCTCAGCATCTCATTACAGAGATGATTTTATCAACCATAACTCCCAATTATGCTATGGCTTTGGTCTGTGCAATAGGTAGGGTGCCATTGTGTCAGTTTAGCAGGGGTTTCTTCTCGTATGTTCCACATTGTTCTCCTCCATTAAAATTTCTGCTAATATAGATTATTTTTTCTGACATCTGTCTCTCTGGAGTCATCATTCCTTTGATAATACTTCTCATTTGAAGTTGCTTTTTCATATTCCCTAAACTTTATAGTATCTTTTCATAAAAATTTCTTTTTATTTCCTTCAAATCTTATAGTCTGCTTTTCAGTTCATGGGTACGTTTTACCCCAGTTGCTCTCTAATGAATGAACCCTTTCAGTCTGACCACTTCTTAATCTCTTAAGTCTCAACAGGATTTTCAAAAGTTAAAAAAAAAAACCCTCTAAAGTTCAGACTGAAGCAACATAGGCCATTCCACTTCTCTGTTTAGGGGAAAGGAGTCTGCTGTGTTCAATTATGCTGTCTCTTAGGGTGCTCCCAAGTTTCTATGGAACTCATGAATGTTAACTCTTCTTTCTAGTGCATCGAGCTGACTCACTCACTGAATTTACTTCCAGAAGAAATTTTACTCACTGTAACATTCTCATCCTGCTGCTATTTATACAAACATATGTATGAAGCAAGTTATGGGATCTTGGAGTTTTTTTTTCTGTTTCTCAAAGTCTTAATTAGGCTTTTTGATTTTATATCTCAGCTCTACTGCTTTCTTTTCAATCCTCACAAAGGACATGTTTTCATTGCTTTTAGAGAGAGACACACAAAGAGAAGTGAGAGATACAAACATTAATGCAAGAGAGAAGCATCGATCTATTGCCTCCCTTACACACCTAGACTGGAGACTGAATATGGAACCTAGGTATGTGCCCTGACCAGGAATTGAACCTGAAACCCTTCAGTTACAGGACAATATTCCAACCAATAGAGCCACACTTGCCAGGGTTTGAATCTACTTTTCTTGACCTGAGATGACAAGTTGCCATTCTACACTTGACCTAACTAACCTAGCTGTTCCTTCCTACTAGGACAGCTGTGCTCTATGACAGAAGGCGGGGGACACACCTGAAGGCCAAATCTCATTTCAACTGTGCCTCTGACCTGCTGTTGCAAAGACCAACCCAACAGAGGCCCTCACCCTGATGAAGTTTCTGAGACTGGCTCTGATCCCAGGGTTTTCCAGGCAGTACATGTAGTAGCTGGGTTGCACGTTTTGGAGCTGGGTGTTTACAGATTTGCACCCCAGTTTTACCTCTTATTAACTGGGAATTTAGGCAAATTACTTAACCTTTCAATTGAGACTGCTTCCTAGGACTTTGGCGAGGAAGAAAAGACATTATGCATATAACACAGGAAGTATTCGCTATCAGCTATGTCAAAAAGATTTCAGCAAAGTTTTAATTGCTTCACATTCATTCATTTAAAGATCTTGGTGTTTTACAGCATGTTGGGGTTAAAATAACTTCCTCTGTGGTTAGAGTAACTTCCTTGAGTTTTTCTACATACCAATATCTGCACAGAAGTTTTGTGTTCCACATACTTACAGTGAAATGGACCACATGGAAGAAAGGAAAACCCTTCAAGACTAACAGGTAAACAATTAATCCTTGTTACCCAGATAGTATGTTTCCTGAGAATGGAGATTTCCTTTCATTTTTCTTTTCTATCAATTTATTCAATAGTTATTGTGGGCAGTGCCATGCTACACTCTTTGGAAAATAGATGACTTGGTCTCTGACTCACAGAAGTTACAAAGCAATTCAGGAAACCAGACTCATGCAATGAATGGTATCGGTACAGGATGGAATATAATTTGGTCCAGCAGATGTGATATGGAAATTAAAAGGGCCTAGAGTTTGGGGCTCTGAACACGGCTGACACTCGGCCAACGCTCATAACTAATACCAGTAACCAATGACATTGAAAAGTATATGCCTGGGCATCCCAAGATAATAATTTTCAGACTATAAAAACTGATTATCCTTGCCACCCATGCAAATAAGTCTATAAAAGTTGACTCCTTGTTTTTATTTTAATGAACAAATAAAGGAAAATAAAGAAAATGGTCATTTTAAAAACACACTAAATCATCAGAGAGTTAGAGCTGGAGCAAAATAAATGGAATGGGAGTCATTTCCCTGCCAGGACCCAGCAATTGCAGTGATTTATGCGTACTTGAGATCTTGTGATACCCTGACTTTACATTTCTCTGCAACAATCTTATCAGCAAGCTTCCCTCTGAGTCTTTCTCCAGTGTTCACCTTTTCAAAGGCACTTTCTTTCCCTAGGTTCTTGTCATTGTTCCTGTCAAGTGCTGAGGAGAGATGGACAGCCCAGACCTGACCTACCAGCCTATCTACCTGGAACACAGGGCCCACTAGGAGGCCAAGGGACCACAGTTTTTTCTTTTCAAATAAGTGCCTCTCCTTTGTTACTTGATCTTCATGTCAATGAACTCCAACAGTTTGAAAAAGAAACCTTCTTAAGAATCTTTACATGAAATGAGGCCAAGAAAATATGACCATTCACCAACCTGAAGCAATATTCAGTTATTACAGTACAAAGACAGAGAAAATATGTATGGGGTAGAAATTTCATTATCTTACCGGATATTAAAATCCTGATATGAAGGTTTCCAACATTGTGATAACAAATGCAGCCCTAAAAGTGATTGCTTCTTGGAATGTATCTTTAAAGATCATTTATAATTCAGTAATATTTCTACCACCATAGCTGTTAATATTGATTAGCAGTCAACTACATTAATCAACTGATACAATGAAAACCTCAGGGGAAAAGAAATAAAAATGAAAAGAAACCAAAAGAAACTCTTGCAGGACAGTTTCCACCAAAGGAAAAGTCACTGCTTTTCCTCAACTTCTGATTTCTCTGTAATAGTAATAACCAAAAGGAAAGTGCAATTCAATAGAGATGTAGAGAAGATATAGAGAATAAGCTGAAAATTTACTCTAATACTGAACTTGACTTATACATTTCCAAGTTTAAAAATAAAATGAAATCAAAGTTTATGAGATCTTCCTGGACCTTTAGTAAGAAACCCCTTGTAATAAGATTCAAAGCTGGTAGGCAGAACTTTCTTAGAAGAGTCCTGTATGCATTTCCCATGCTACAAGAGCTGAAAGCCAGCATTATTACTGAAACCTGTAGGCCAAGATTCACAACAAGATGTACTGCTACCAGACCCCCCAGGTTTAAAAGACAGACCTGTGTATGTAACACTCAAGCAAACAAATGAAGAGAAAGACCTAAAAACGCTTTGCTCTATTTACACATAAGGGCCACACATGTCCTCTGGAATGTTTGTTTCTAAATGGCTTCTACCCCTCCTTGCTTAGGACATCCTGGCTGCCAGAGAGTACTCTAGTAAACCCCAAGATATGCATGTGTGAAAAATGTGGAAGGTTATAATAGCTGGAGAACCCAATTAGCAATAGCCCTAGCTCTCATCCCACATTGCAACACCAGACCAAAATGAACCATTTTAGGTCACCAAATCAATGGCAATTGACTCACTTGAACTCAAGGATAGTTAGTATTTGAGCATCATTTTTGTAAGAATTCTTACCATCAGGCTACTTTTTATGCTCCTGTCTAGAAACAAGACTTGGGATTTCCAGATGACCATTGTGTCCACTTGGGTGGTAGAAATGCTGCTTCAACAAAAGCAACCACAGGACATTTTCCACTCTAAAAAATTAATGATAGAATAAGGGGGCCTAGTTGAGAAGAACTGATACAACAGTATACAAATCATATAATTAACAAAACTGTCATTGTTTGCAGATGACATGATAGTGTACATAGAGAATCCTATAGACTCCGCAAAAAAACTACTTGACCTAATAAATGAATTTGGCAAAACAGCAGGGTACAAAGTCAATATCCAGAAATCAAAGACATTTTTGTATACCAACAATGAAACAGCAGAAGCAGAAATCAGGAAAAAAAAATTCCATTTGATATAGCAACAACAAAAATAAAATACCTGGGAATAAACCTATCCAAGGAGGTAAAAGACTTGTATTCAGAAAAATACACAACCCTGAAGAAAGAAATCATGGAAGACACAAACAAATGGTAACATATACCATGCTCATGGATAGGAAGAATCAACATCATCAAAATGTCCATACTACCCAAATCAATTTATAGATTCAATGCAATCCCTATCAAAATACCAATGGCATATTTCACAGATATAGAACAAACACTTCAAAAATTTATATGGAACCATAAACAACCCTGAATATCTCCTGCAATTTTGGGAAAGAAGAGTAAAATAGGAGGGATCACAATACCTGATATCAAACTGTATTACAAGGCCACTGTAATCAAAACAGCCTGGTACTGGCATAAAAACAGATAGGCCAATGGAAGAGAAAAGAGAGCCCAGAAATAAACCCAAGTCTCTATGGTCAATTAATTTTCAACAAAGGGAGCAGCAGCATAAAATGGAGTAAAAATAGTCTCTTCAGCAAATGGTGTTGGGAAATCTGGACAGCTACATGCAAACAAATGAAACTCGAGCACCAATTTACACCATACACAAAAATAAATTCAAGGTGGATAAAAGACTTAAATATAAGTTGTGACACCATAAAAGTCCTAGAGGAAAACATCGGTAGGAAAATCTCAGGCATTCCACTCAGCAAAATCTTCACTGATATGTCCCCTAGAGCAAGGGACATAAAGAAAAGAATAAACAAATGGGACCTCATCAAAATAAAAAGCTTCTGCATGGCTAAAGAAAACAGTATTAAAATAAAAAGAGAACCAACCATATGGGAAAACATATTTGCCAATGATACCTGGGACAAGGGTTTGATCTCCAAAATATATAAAGAACTCATATGACTCCACTCTAACAAGACAAGCAACCCAATTAAAAAAATGGGCAAAAGACTTGAACAGACACATCTCCAAGGAGGACATACAGAGGGCCCAGAGACATATGAAAAGATGCTCAGCATCACTAGCCATCAGAGAGATGCAAATTAAAACCACAATGAGATACCACCTCACACTGGTCAGAATGGCCATCATAAACAAATCAAGAAACAAGTGTTGGAGAGGATGTACAGAAAAGGGAACCCTAGTGCATTGTTGGTGGGAATGCAGACTGGTGCAGCCACTGTGGAAAACAGTATGGAACTTCCTCAGAAAACTAAAAATGGAACTGCCTTTTGACCTGGCAATTCCACTGCTGGGATTATACCCTAAGAGCCCTGAAAAACCAATCCAAAAGAACCTATGCACCCCAATGTTCATAGCAGCACAATTCACAATACCAAGTGCTGGAAGCAACCTAAGTGCCCATCAGTAAATGAGTGGATCAACATACTATGGTACATTTACACAATGGAATTCTACGCAGCAGAGAGAAAGAAGGAGCTTATACCCTTCGTGACCGCATGGATGGAACTGGAGAGCATTATACTAAGCGAAATAAGCCAGGCAGTGAGGGACAAATACCATATGATCTCACTTTTAACTGGAACATAATCAACAAAAAGAAAAAAGCAAGCAAAATATAACTAGAGACATTGAAATTAAGAACAATCTAACAATAGTCCAGAGGGGAGGGGGAGGGGCTTGTGGGGAGAAGGGTTTTCAGGAACTACTATAAAGGACACATGGACAAAACCAAGGGGGAGGGTGGAAGCAAGGGAGGGAGGTGGGGTTGGGTGGGGTGGGGGGAAGGGGAGGGGAGAATATTGCAGACAACTGTAATTGAAGAACAATAAAGTAATTTTTTAAAAAAGCATATAATTAACATTTAGCTTGAGAATATATGTATAACCAATCTAGCTGTGAGTATGGAAGTTGAGTAGTATAATATCTGTCATTTCTCCTTTTACTTGTTCTTAATCTTAACTCTCAGATATTCTTCTGATCTCTTCTGCCCACCAGAGTCAAGTGACTATTTTGGAATTTTCTAATCCTTTCATCCAATTATCTCTCAAGACTCTATGCTCAGCGATTTGGACAGACTGTTTCTCTTTTCCTTGTATTTTGAAAGTGAAGTTAATAGCTCCTCTGGAAAAAGGTTAAAAGCAAAGACTCTACTCTTAGAAACAACAGTTTAGTTCTTTATACTTTTCCCTTTTTAAAGAAACATTCTTTGCCCCCCACCCCCCACCCCACATACACACAACTATGATGCAAGGGAAAGCTGAACATTCATAAAATAAAAAGATGAAGATAGTAGCCAGGTATTAAGTGGGAAGCCTGTATCTTGTTATCACAGAATTCTGGCTGAAGCCTCTGAGCTAAGAAAGCAGTTAGGTATTCACATATTCCAAAGAGAGGGGATGATTGATACAAAAAAAAATGTGAAGAAGTTATTTAAAAACCCCTGACAGGTGACTTTAGTTCTCCTACTTCTACTTTAAGCCAAGTAAAAAGGAATAACTCAGACTGAGGTGATGCTCTCTCGGACAGAAACAGCTTCTGCTTGTATGCTTGCACGCCGCACAACAACATGGGTCCCTGTCTATTACTGGGCCCAGAAGAGTATGGAGATAGAGATCTTGGAAGAACCTTCTGTGTTTCCCCTTGGGTTTATGCCACACAGAGACTGGCACCTGACACTTAACTTGGAGAAAGTTGAAAGACAAGAAGCTTGGAGCTGTCTTGCTAACCCAGTAAGTAGCGCGGCTATAGTGAAAGCAAAATGCCTTTCTAGTGATGAATTTACCTGTGAAAAAGAGTAGGCTCCACTGAAGTTAGCTGGGCTTGATTTATCTTGACAGAGACACTGTCCAAGAGGTTTGCCAGGGAGTTAAGTAATCCCATTAGAAAGAGGCTGTGAGTGGTGCACCATAAGACATTAGTCAGAGTATGGCAGGAAATTTCAGGTCAGAGGCCCAGTGGAAGAATCTCTGAAGAATTCTGTATTTGTTATTAGTTATCTATTCTGTGCAGTAATAGAATCACAAAGTTTTTTAAATATTTTATTTCTTTATTTTTAGAGAGAAGGGAAGGGAGGGAGAGAGAGGTGGGGAGAAACATCAATGTGTGGTTGCCTCACACATCCCACCTACTAGAGACATGGTCTGCAACTCAGGGATGTGCCCTAACTGGAAATTGAGCCCTTTGGTTCACAGGGCAGCACTCAATCCACTGAGCCACACCAGCCAGGGCAGAAGCACAAACTTTTAAAGTAACAAGCATCATTATCTTATAGTGTCTATGGGTTAGAAGTCAAGCATGGCTTAGCTGGGTCCTCTGCAAAACTGTAATTGAGGTGTTGGTTGGAATTTTGGTCTCATCTGGGGCTTCACTGGAGAAATATCCATTTATACTCTTAGGTGGTTACAGGAAGCATCCAGTCCTTTGTCATATCAATGGCCTCAGTTTCTTGCTGGGTATTAGCTGGAGGCTGCCCTCAACTCTTTGCCACATGAACCTCTCCACAGGCAGTTTACAACACAACAACTAATTTCAAATCCAGTGGGGGAGAACATCCTTTCACAGACAAATAAAAGCTTGCCATAAAAGAGAGAGCTAGCCTTCAGATCTTTAGCATGACCAAGGGCACTGGAGAACCTAGGGAATAATGCACACAACACCAGCCATCTGAGACTCTGAGCACTCTTTCTTCTGCCCGTATTCCTTCCTTTTCCTCCACTCCTGGAGGAGGCAGGACCCCAGAGTGAAGGACGGGAGATGAAAGACCTATGAGTGATGGGTGAAATATCTAATTTCAGGCTTTTAATCAGACTGTGAGCTCAGAGGGAGGCAAAAAGCATTAAGATCAATGGGAGATCAAATTTCTTTTCTATTACAGTGAGCTAAACTTATAAAAATCTAAACATAAGACTGTACCTGAACACACCAAAGTGATTGAAAAAGCTATGAGATCATCAAAGATATCATCCCGGGAATATCATTAAGGAAAAAAATTAATTTATTCAAAGACTTTACCTCTATTACACCCGATTTTTAATTAAACCATTTTTCATAAGCTTATTCAGGAAGCTTCAAGAGTCAATGAGAAATACAGATGCACACAGTACTAGCTTAACAAAGAAAAAGGAAAAAAGAGAAGAGATGGAAGAATGAGGAGGAGGAATAGGAAGAGGAAGAGGTTGAGGAGAAGAGGAAAAAGGAAAAGATGGAAGGAATGAGGGAGAGAGGCAGGAAGGACTAGGAAGAAAGGAAAGGGAAGAGACTTACTCTGAAAAGACTGGTTTTTATGAGACATCTACCTCAAATATATCATAGAGGCAGGTAAAAAAAAAAACAGAAAAAAGTAGGTCGTTTCCTCATTCGTACCCAAACAAGTCTAGTTTGTTCATAAAACAGATTATAACTGCCTTCAAAGACGTGATTTTTAAGTAGAAAGTGAAATTAATTACTATTAAGTCATTGGATTATTTCCTGCTCTTTCTTTTCAATTACATTTGCTCCCAATTTAAAGTGTCATTCAATCAGGTAATGTTTCTTAGTAGCATTGCTTGTCTGAAAGACTATTATTCTTTTTCAATTTGCAGAAATAAATTTATTGTAAATTTTATTTATATAATTTAGTCTCATTAACAAAAGGGGAACATAAAAGCACCAGAAGTCTTAAAATTACTTCTGTTCATCATTCATCACCCATAGGCCTAGTTTCCAGTTGTGATTTTTTATATTTTTTTACTCCCTAGGCTATTTCTCCTGTTGGTAATCTCTATTTTTCTAAATATTATGCTTTATTTTTCATCTTAATTTTTAAATGTTAGACATTATTAATTTGAGAATGTGATTGCTACACATTTCTCTTTATTAACTCTACTAATACATCATCCCTCACCTATCTTTCTATTTTATTACTATCTTCAGTGAAATAAATTATTTGCTATTGATTTATATAAATATGCATGTAATATTTTTCCTGTGACACTAAACTTAAATCCATAATTACTTTTTTTTTCATTTTTTCCAGAGTTTATTGTTGCCTTTATTTTTTAAAAAAACTCTTAGTCTAATTACTGTTCACCTATTGTTCATCACAATCTGCTGGGTACTCTCATGAACAACTTACTCGTTTCCCAACATCTGCCTTCTTTCTGGAGAACCTCTCTGGAGCTGTCCATTATCTTGCTCCAAATTGGACTAGTTCTTCCTTAGGCTTGGTGCAGCCTCTCATTTTAGGACTTCTCCTTGCTGGTCCCCTGTGTTGGTCCTACTGTTTCCATAAGCCCGTGTTTTCCTCTATTTTGGTTTACTCTGTTGTCTTCTTAAACCACATCTTCAGCTCCCTTTAAAAAGGTGCGTGGCAGGAAGAAATGTCTGAGTTTCTACTCCATAATTTACAGGTGGAAATTGATTTTATGGAACAGGGTAAGAAAGACTTTTACATATGTTTAAAGTCCGTAAAGAGATGTAAAATTTCTTGATGATGACTGAACTATAAAGGAAACCTTCAGAATGCCTTCTCTATGGATTTTTTTTTAATGTGATAATAAATGTCCTCATTGATTGAACCAGTTTTTAAAAGCAAAAAACCAAAAAGCTTCCAAACTTCTGAATAATATCTTAGGATGTGTTAGGCAGCCCAGAGAGAAAACAATGGGCAGGCCGGTGGATCCATGTTTTGCTCTAAGTAACAACAACACCCTCAATTGTCCACTGTCTACTTAAATCATGCTCAGTCTTAAATCACGTACTAAAGGAGAAAAGATAACTTACACATTGACAGCCAAATTTATGGTTAAATACACATGTGAAAAATTAAGGGTAACCACTAAAATAACAGAATATACCAGATTCTAAATCAGTCAAGGGAAATAAAAAAGAAGTGTAGGGAAAAAATATGTAGAAATCCAACAACAGTCAGAAAAGGGCAGGAAATAAAGTAAGTAAAAAGGACGGTAAACACATACACAGACAGTAAAGTAGTACGTTTTTAAAAGTCCAGCCCTGGCGGAGTGGCTCGGTTGGTGGGAGCGTTGGCCTGTACACCAAAAAGGTTGTGGTTTGATCCCCAGTAGAAGCGAGTATGGGAGGCAATTGATACCTCTCTCTCTCTCTCCCCCCTCCCACCCCCATCAATAAATATACCCTCTGATGAGGATTAAAAAAAAGAAAGAAAGAAAAAACTGTTTAAATAAAAGTGCTACTATTTCAGACTAAAACTGTTAAAAGGAAAAAGTATCCAGTTGGTCAAAAGGTAGGGTGGTGGGGGGTACCTATATATTAGTTATAAAAATATACAACTAAAACAAAATTCATAAAATAGTTGACATAATGGGTTGAAAATGCCACACAAATACAAAAAGAAAGTTATTGTAGCCATATTAATATTTGACAAGTTAGAATTTAAAGCAAAAATACATTAGGGAATAAAAAGGCATCATATAATAGTAAAAGAAAAAAATCCACCAAAAGGATACACAAATCATAAGGTTCTGTACACCTAGCAACACAGTGCCCAGATATTATACATAAAGCAAAAACTGACAAAGTAAAAATAAGAAAGTAACAATCAAGAGATTTTAACATCACCTTTCTGAAAGTGTTAAATCAGGAAGACAAAAAGAGGGTATAAAAGGTTTCAACGACACACATAAAAGCTTTGTCTAATCTATGTAAAAACCTGCACCATCCAAGTAGGGAATGTGTATTATCTCCAGCAAAATATCATTGACAAAATGTAGTTTTAGAACTTCTAACATGTTGTTCCTTATACCTATGTTATAAATATTTTTAATTCAGTATTTATTAAAATAATTTTTAAAACTCCTAAAAGCTATAAGAAAAACAAATAGATAAATTTGCAAAAGACATGAATAGGCATCTTACAGAAGAAATGTGAATGGCAAAAAAAAAAAATTGATGATGCTAAATCTCATTAATAACAAGGGAAATGCAAACTGAAACAACAATGAAATTCTTCTGATTGTCCAATATAAAAACTCCATCTGATTAGCTGGGCCACATTTAGTAGAATTGAAGGCATGCATACTTTCAAATCAGAACTTTTTCCTTCCAGCTGCCACTGTAACTTCATGAATTTACATATGCACAAAGAGACCTACACAAGAATATTCACTGTAGCACTGGTGGCAATATTTAAAAATTGGGAAAACTAGGAAAAAATAAATAATTCATGGCATATCCAAAATGAAGCAGTCCTATCTACTTAGTCTAAATGGTTAAAAAAATATATACTGAGGAAAGGAAGTAAGTAGAATTGTATGGTGGTGTAACACTTTATATAAAATGTGAAAACATGCAAAACAATATTTTTATTGTTTACTGATAAATGCACATTTATTAATGATATAGAAACTTGTGTGGTCATAATCAACACAAAACTCAGAAGAGTAGTTACCTCCAGGAGGGAAAAAGGAAGAAAAATGAAATTGGAATGGGCTTCTACTGTATTCATAATATGTTTCCTAAAAATATTTTAAGCAAATATGACAAAAGGTTTATATTTGATAAAGCTCGATTGTACTTATGTCAGTGGTCTTTTAATAATTTGTTATTCTTTCCATTGGTTCTTTTAATTTTTTTATTTTTCAATTACAGTTGACATTCAATATTATATTAGTTTCACATATACAACATAGTAGTTAGACATTTATATAACTTATCAAGTGTTTCCCCACCTAAGTCTAGTACCCACCTGACACCATAGTTATTACTACATTACTGATTATATTCACTGTGCTGTACTTTACATTCCCATGAATATTTTGTAACTGCCAATTTATACCACTCCTTAATTCCTTTACTTTTCACACCCATTTCCTCAAACCCCTCCTATCTGGCAACCATTAGTTTGTTCTCTGAATCTGAGGTTTTTCATGTTTTATTTATTTTGTTGTTGTTTTAAGATTTCACATACAAATTAAATCATATGGTATTTGCCTTTCTCTGTCTGAATTATTTCATTTAGTATAGTACCCTCTAGGTTCATCCATGCTGTCACAAATGGCAATACTTTATTCTTTTTATTGCCAAGTAATATTCCATTGCATTCCTGTGCCACTCTTCTTTCTCTATGTCTGTCAGTGGACATCTAGGTTGTTTCCATATCTTGGCTATTGTAAGTACTGCTGCAATGAACATAGAGATGCTTATAGCTTTTTTAATTAGTGTTTTGTGTTTCAAGTAAATACCAAGAACAAAAGAAGAATTAAACAGAACTACATCAAACTAAAAAGCTTTGGTACAGCAAAGGAAACCATCAAGAAAATGAAAGACAACCTACTGAGTGGCAGAATATAGTCACCAGTGTTACATTTGGTAAGGTGTCAATACCCAAAATACATGAAGAACTCATAACCCCCAAAAGACAATCTGATGTTTAAAATGGACAGAGGACCTGAGTAGACATTTCTCCAAAGAGGACATACAGATGGCTAGTACACATCTGAAAAGATACTCAGTATTACTCATCATAAGAGAAATGCTAATCAAAACCACAATGGTGTATCACCTCATACTTTTGTCAAAAAGACAGTAAATAACAAGTGTTGGCAAGGGTCTTGGAGAAAAGAAAACGCTTGTGCACTGTTGATGGGAATGCAGATCGGTGCAGCCACAGTGGAAAATTGTATGAACGTTCCTCGAAAATTTAAAAATAGAACTACCATATGACCCAACAATCTCATTCTTATTGGTTTTAATGAAATAGTGGAAGACTGGTTGGAAACTCTATACCTGAATTCAGGATTGGCTGATCCCCTAGGATGGGCAAGGGGACCAGGGTTCCCTGCAGCTCTGGAACTTCTGACACAAAATGTGGAGGGCTTTTCTCTGGCAACTTGCAGTCTCTTCTCCAGACTAGGAGTAGAGGCCTGGTTGCTGAGAAGCTGAAGATGAATGTGCAGAGAGAATTGGGGATCTGTACTCCCCAGCACAGTATCTGGTATCGCTGAACATGGTATCTCCGGGGTGCTGTGGGGCAAATTAAATCTTCTAGTCCATCCGTCTCTACACCCTGCTGTAGTGACTTTGACTTTTCTCTATCAGTTATGCTCCGCCATCTGCTTTCTATCTAAATTGCTCCTACTCCAACTCTCCAGTTCACTTTCTCTCTGTAGGTTCATTCCCCTTTACTATCATTTTAATAGGGTCTTTGGAGAGACACTGTTAACTTGAATGAATAATGAGTCTGTATGAAGAGAAAAGCTAAAAAGAGAGGGGATTGCTATAGACTGGATATTTGAGTCCCCCAAAATTTATATGTGAAAACCCTAATCCCCAATGTAGATGGGATATGGAGACGAGGCCTTGGGAGGTAACTGAGTCACAAGAGCACCTTATTGGAAGACACAGTGAGAGCTTGCTTCCTCTCTCTGCTCGTTGCCATGTGAGGACATGAGGAGAAGGTGGCCACAGGTGAACTAGGAAGCTGCTCCTCAGCAGACATCAGGTTTGCCAGCACCTTGATCTTGGGCTTCCCAGCCTCCAGAACTGTGAGCAGTCAGTATTTGTTGTTTCAGCCGCCCAGGCCATCATATTTGTTAGAGCAGCAGATGAAGACAAGGGTAGTGGAATAAGCTGTTTATATCTACTGGGTGACTTAGACGTGTTTTCATGTTTTAGCACACAAAAACTAACAGATATGATCCCATAACACAAAGCCAATGTGGAAAAGAATGAAAATTTCCTTTGGAAATATCTGCAAGTAATCTTGGGCAATTCCTGCCCTTAGTCCATCAAGCACCAGAGTTGTTACGTTGTGTTCCATGCACATATCCCGCTTAGGAGCAAAGTGCCTGCCTACAACTGTCCCAGCCAGGTAGCCTGCCAATCAACAGAAGAGCTCTTTGTGAATCGGCATGCACCACAGAAGGACACCTAATGACTGGTGTGTATTTTATAACTGAATTTTTTAAATGCCAAAGGAATATTTTGGCAACAACAACAAAATTACCAAACTGAGAGTTTCTAATTATAAAAATCACTATAGAAATTATTCAAATAAATTCAAAAATAATCCAATAGGACTTCCAAAAATAAAATTATTTACCCTTGAGTTTCTAATTTAACATTATTTGTACCCGCTAGAAGAGAAACATTTAAGAAGAAAAATATGAAAGGATATAAGTATCATAGATAGTAGCGTAGGCATGATACATAACCTAAGAATGTTTTTTGAATTTTGAGAAATATTGATATCTGGGGAAAGAATTTTTCATGCTCTAAGTGCAGAAAGCCAAATTCTCTCAGCTGCATGTGAACTTGAGAGAGCTCTGCCGACCACTATGGCTGGCTGACCACTGGGCTGGAAAACTGAGTTCATCTAGTATCAGCTGTCACATTGCTCACTGAGAAAACGTTTTGGTTTTTAGCAGGTTTGGCATTCAAAATATGAAATAGTTGGTTTTAAGTGATGCCCTTCTCCCTGCCTACTTCCCCATACACACAAATAAGCAGTTGATTACCATAGAAAGAGTGTGTGTGTGTGTGTGTGTGTGTGTGTGTGTGTGTGTGTCTATTTCCAGGGCACGAGGCAGAGCAAGCCAAACCTTTCAAATGGTGCAATTGTTCAATCATCTGGAAAAAGAATTAAGCAATTTACATTCTCCATTTCAACAGTGCAAACCTTCTCATCAGAAGATGATAAATGGTTTATGAATATTGTCTCTAACAAACACTGCAGAATCACTCCCTGTTTGAGAATAAAAATATATGCTGCACACAGGTCAACAGCATTTCCAGCATTAGCAAAGAGTGAGCAGAACTAATTTCCACCCCATGGTCTGTCTCTCCCAATAGAAACAGGGTAACAGCCACATGCTGATTCTGTGCATTTTGCTGCTGCAACTCCCCCACAAATTGCAAAGCATCACATTGCCAGAGACTGATTTGAGTTCACGTGACTTATGCTCAACCTGTTTTCCCCTTCTTTCTTAATTTAGATGTCTTCATTTTAATCTGGAGGAGTCTTTATGATCTTTAGCATATGTTTCTCCATCATTAGAGCCTTTCAAATATCACAGAACCTGTGCTGAAGAGTATACTTTAAAAAAATTAACTTGCTTAATCTTTCAACATTTTCCAAGCCAGTTATCATGCATCTTAACGCCAGTGCACACATGCCGCATCCAAACCGATGTGAGGTATGCTTTCATTATCAAGCATATTCATGTCTCCCAACACCTCCTACACCAGACTTCTCCTGTCACTCCTCATAACAGCAACATAGGTTGCAGTGACAGTCTCTCATCTGTTATCCCCAAACTTAGCATCCCCATAGTATAGAACATTCTTCTATACTATGCTCCACGTTCAGGATCAAGGCAGAAAACTGAGAGGAGGAGTAGAATAACTCCTCATTGTTTGGGAGGGCATAAAATTTATCTTGAATGGTACCTTGGTGTTGGGGGCTGGCAAAACACTAGACCCTAAATCCTTGTGTATTAGCTGGAATTCTCCATAGAAACAGAACCAACAGGGTGTGAGTGTGTGGGTGTGTAGAGAGAGTTTATAAAGAATTGGCTTGTGTGATTATGAAGGCTAAGAACTTTCAAGATCTGCAGTTAGTAAGCTAAATATCCAGGAAGGCCAATGGTATAAATTTCAAAAGCAAGCAGGCACAAGACCCAAGAAGAGATGTTTCAGTTCAAGTTTGAAGGCCCAGCTAAAGCACTCAAAAAGGAGACATAGCCTCTCAGTGAAGGTAGGGTCAGGCTTTTTGTCCCACAGCCACATGCCGCATAACCCCATTTGGGTCAGACAGGCATCACACACAACAGTGGTCGCACAAGATTATAGTGGAGCTGGAAATCCTATGCCTAGTGACATCTTAGCAACTGTGATCCCTTCATAGCCATTCTGAGTGTCACAGTACCAGGCGTGACTGTTTCATGCCTGTTTTAGTCTATCTTTTCTGCAAAAGTGCCTGGGAGAGCTCACGCGGGACCCCAAGAACTTCCCGCAGACTTTCCCCTTTCTAAACCAGCGTTACCACTGGATCAATCCTTGTGGGTTTTATTACAATTTACAATGCCCTTCAGAAGTATATATAAGGAAACTTTGAAGGAAAAAAGTGTATTACTTACAGGCCCTGGAGCATACAAGGCACATTTCGGGGCACACAGCAAGGTCAAGGGCAGAGAAAGCTCACAGACTCAGGCCTGGGCCTGGGGTTTTGCTCTTATTGGGGTCAAGCATGGGGCCTACAGTTTCCCAGATAAGAGTGAAAATTTAAATCAGGGGAAAAGAAAAAAAGATAAGTAGCCCAAATGATGGCTTATCAAAATCAAGATCTCCAGGACAAAGGAGCCTCAGTAGGGAGACCTGCCCTGGCTTTATCTTGTCCTGTGCGTGGCCATGTGTTTATTCTGGAGAGCTGTCATTGAAGTGAATGACTTGGCAGTCAAAACCTAAGTCAGGCACCTATATTACAGAGCTTATACAACAACTATGCGTGTATTTGCGGTAATGCTGGTGTAAACAAACCTACTCTGCTGCCAGTTATATAAAAGTGTAGAACATACAATTACAGTAGTAGGCTAACCCATCTAGGTTTCTGCAAGTGCACTTTATGGTGTTCACACAACTACACAACTACAAAATTACCTAAGGATGCATTTCTTAGAACAAAACCCTGGTTAAGTGAAACATGCCACCATTCAAGTTTTCAACTGATTACGTGAGGCTCACCCACATTCAAAGGGGCCATTTGCTTTACTTGATCTACCAATTCAAATATTAATCTCATCTAAAAACCACTCACAGACACATCCAGAATAATATTTGACCAAATATCTTGGCACCCAGTGGCCCAGCCAAGTTGACAGATAAGATTAACTGTCAAACCTGAATTGACTATCTCAGCTTTAAATTAGAATCAATTAAGGACTTTTTAAAACCTTAAAGAGAAATGTGCACCACAGACCAATTAAATGAGAATTTCTAGAATGTGAACCAGACATATCATTTTTAATGCATGTCCAGGCAGTTGCAACGTAAACCCAGAGTTGATAGTTAGAGAGATCACCCTCAGTGGACTTACCCTGTCGTCTGCATAACACACATGCATTTGCATTGAGCAGGAATGCAGTTCAGATGTGAACCATGTGAGGAAACAGGCTTTCTGTGGAGCTTGTGCTAGAAATTACAGGTGGCAGCAGAGATGTCCATCTTGCAGAAGCAGGCTGAAAAATAATTTTCAAAGACAAGCATACATTCCTGGCAACTGCAACGGTGGCAGTAGATTTGAGGTAATGGCATTTATGAGTATGTCTTGGTGGTCATGCTGTATGGTTGATGGTCACCTCAACAGGTCAATGTTTTTGAACACTGTTCTGGGAAACTTAGCCTTAATCAGCTTCTCTGGCTCTCCTGATGATCAGGGGAGCTAATTAATATCCTTTAATAAAGCTCCTTTTCTTTTTGCAGCCCAGCACCCTCCCCAATACACCTCTATGAATCCCACACTGGGATAAACATCCCTCCTCTTTGCTCTTAATACAGCTTCTTCTCCATCAACGGTGCATATCTGTAAATCTGGTTCTCCCACTAACTGTAAGCTAACCCGTCCACAGCAGGGATCATGTCATACTCGTTTCGAGGCATCCACTGCCTAGGCCAGCACCTGGTTTGCATAATTACTACTGATTGTTTTGGGGTTTTTTCTGAATAGAACAAAATATTCCTCTCTTACAGTACTTACCACAGTCATATCATACATGTGCCTTTACTGGCACCTTGTAGACTTACTGAGGATTAAAGCAGTATCTGATTTATTGTTTTCTTCCCACCACAAGTCTTACACTTACATAGAATTACAGACAATCATTGTATAAGTGATAAAACAATTGAAACACAATTTTAAAATTTCATACAAAAAGGCAATAATAAGTTAATAAGGTAAAATTCTCTTATGGTCAAGTTTCCCAGAACAAATGAATACAGTGTTTTGATTTTATACAGACAAAATCCTTTAAAAACTTTTTCTGAATAACTAAATAGATCAATAAATCAATGAACAGCTGTAATTAGCATAAGCTCACTAACTTGAAGACAGAGAAACTAAGCCTGAATCCTCCTTATGGATGCAACTCAGTCCCTCGCACATGCACACGGATGGTTAAGCACATGCTTTGGATTGTTAAATGTAACACCTCCTTTAACACCTTAAGTAACTTTTTTTGAAATCAGACAGACTGACCCTAAATTTTTTAATTACATTTTATTGATTGTGCTATTACAGTTGTCCCAATTTTTCTCCTTTTCCGCCCTCCACCCAGCAACCTTCTCCCTCTGCAATCCCCACACCATTGTTCATGTCCATGGGTCATACGTATGATCCTAAATTTCACATGTAAATTCAGGAAAATCAGAATAGCAAAAGCAATTCTTTAAAAAGAAGAAAAATCTAGAAGGATTCATACTTGCTTGTTTCAAAAACTGACTGCAAATGTTCAGTAATCAAGATTTTATGATACTAACATAAGATATACACAACGATCAATGGAATGGAACTGAGAACCCAAAACAAACCCTTACAATTATGGTCACTGTTTACAAAGGTGCCGAGACATACAACCAGAGAAAGAATAGTGTTTTCAGCAAATGTCTGAGACAACTGAGTACCCGCATGCAAAAGAATGGTCATCAGACCCTACCTTTCTCTCTATATATGGATAGGAGATCTAAATGTTAAACCTAAAACTATAATATGATAAGGAAACAAGTTCAAATTTTTGAGACCTACACAGTCTTTCGATGTATAAGGGTATGACTCTTTGGATATAACACCAAAAGCTCAAATAACAAAAGAAAAATATAGATGAATTTGGTATCATCAAAATGAAAACATTTTGTGCTTAAACTACACAATCAAAGAAGTGAAAAGACAATGCATAGTGTGGTAGAAAATATTGGAAAATTATGCATTTGATAAGGGACTTGTATCCAGAATACATAAAGAATTCTTACAATCCAAAAAATTTTTTAAAATTCCATTGGCAAGAGATTTGAATAGATGTTTTTCCAAAGAAGATGTACAAAATGACCAGTAAGCACATAATCCCTACAATATGTAACATAATTCAGCCAAAAATTGGAATGAAGTGTTGATACATGCTATATCATGGATGATTCTTAAAAACATTATGCAAAGTGAAAGAAGCCAGGAAAAAAGGCCACACACTATATGGTTCTATGTACATGGAATGGTCATAATAGACAAGTCTATGGAGGCCAAAAATATAGACTCAGATTGCCAAGGGCTGGGTAAAGGGGAGTCGGGAGCAGAGAGGAATGGAGAAGGACTGCTAATGGGCAAAATGTTTCTTTTTGGAATATAGTGAAAATGATATAGAATAGTATAGAATAGTACAGTACAGAATAGTATAGAATTAGTGCTGATGGTTGCACAACTCTGTGAATACACTACCAACGACTAATTATATACTTTAAATGGCTGGTCGTCATGGTATGCTAACTTTTTCAAATTTTAAAATCTTTTAAAAACAGAGAATGAAAAAGGTAGCATTTGTCAAAAAAGTTGATGCGGTGGGGGTAGGGGAGGAGAGAGGATGCAGACAACTGTAATTGAACAACAATAAAGTAATAAACAAAAGTTGATGCGGCTACATTAATATCAAACAGAGTAGATTTTATAGCAAAGAATACCAAGAATTCTTGAAGCGTTACTGTACAGTCATGTGGGTTCTGTGGCCACTGCCAATGAACTCCAGAAGCAGAGGTTTGGTGAAAAGGGAAGACTTTTTTTTTTCTTAATTTAAAGGCTATACACTTTTGGAAGAATAATGGGTTTCTGCCTCAAAGCCCATTCCTTTAAAACACCCAAAGGCAAATAACCACCCCTTACCATCTCAGTTCAAGGATGCACCTGGAATCCCTTCTCCCATTTAAAATACCGACTGTCCTTTGTGATACACAGGTGGCTGCAGCTTGACTATCCAGGTGACTTGGTGGGTTCCCAGCCACAGTCCAGCTTCAGGCATCTCTCCTGAGTCTGTGTGCGCCTGGCCAGGCAGGGACATGCAGCGCCACCAACGCTGCTTCTACTTTTCACCCAGGGAGGGGCGTGGAGCTTGTTAAAGTAGTACAAATTTCATACCTTTTTAATACATGCAGTTTATTGTATTTCATTTACACTTTAATAAAACTGCAAAAACAGTTAGTCACTGACATGCTTTTGTTTACTAATCTTGAATCTGTTGGATCTTTTTTCTGTGGATTAATTCTCAGAACCCATCTGTCCCTGTCGTCCCTCCTCCTAAAAGACTTTCCTCCTACTTTCTTCTGTCCCAGAAATGCCTCTCCATAACTTCCTTATTCCTTTATTTTCCTTTCAGGGCAAAGTAGATTCCACAAAGCATATAAAATTTCTCATACAATCCTCAGGAAACAGATTAGGAAAAAGAAAATTCAGAGTTTTCTTTCAGTATATGATGTGTGAGGTACTTAGCTAATCACACATTCTGTAACACATGGAGGGGCAGTCAGACCACGGCATGGGCCAGGCAAAAACCTTGGAGCAGAGTCACGGCTTGATACCCCTCCCTCCCAATGGAGAAGAGGTGTAGCAGGCTGGAGTTTCCAAACATGTTCTCTGTCATTTTGATTTTGATGCTCTTCCCTTTGGGAGGTGAAGTCTATCTGGTCATCTCTTGATTTGGGCAGGCTTGTGATGAGAGCTGAGGTGACACAATGTGACCTGGGAAGCTGGATCCTAAAGTTGGTAAGGTTTTGCCTGGTTCTCCTGGGGCATTCACTGTGGGAACCCAGGCACTACGCTGTGAGGAAGCTCAAACGGCTACAGGGGAATCGCCATCTAGAAGTTCTGGCCAGCAGCCCAGCTGAGATTGCAGCTAACAGCAATGTCAACTGCCTGGCATGTGAAGAAATAAGCCTTCAGATAATTTCAGTTTTGCCATCAAATCTTCCCAACTAAAGTCCCAGATATTGTGGAACAGAGACAAGCTGTTCCAATAGGCCCTTTCAAACTATCAAAACAACAGACTATATTAACATAATAAATGGTTGCTTTATGTCTCAAAGTTTTCAAGTTATTTACAATACAACATTATAACTGGAACAGGAGGGAGACAATTATTTTCTTCATTAATTTCCACCCACAGGATTCTGACATTATTGCCAGTATTCTCAAAATTACTGTTAAGATCATTCATTAGGAGGAAAACTAAAAATGACATGCACTATAGCATGTTTCTGAAAAGGCCGTGACCGTGAAATCCATTGACAAGGAGACTGTGACTTCATTACAGTGATGCCATGGCAAGGAATCAACGCAGAAACCAGACTGGATGCTTTCGATTTAAAATCAAAATCCACACACTCTTTTAGTGAGGAGTCCCTAAAATGAATTAATTAGTAAAGCTAATGTTTGTTGACTCATAAGAATATTTTTTAATTATTGCCCTTACTTTATTGTCATAGAATTGGAAATGGAGAAAGCTGGCAAACAAATCAATATTCTGTTTTGGTGAAGTATAACATTTTATAATAAATTCAATTTTACTTGCTCTAGAACGTTTACCAGCACAGGTATAGCTTGGTTGAAAGTTCAGTGCCTGTGCTGGTTTTTCCAGCTCAGTGCAAAATCGCATAGTATTCAGAAAGTGAAGCTACACTTTTCCAGCTTACCTCAATATAAATTTATTGAGCACATACTAAGAAGACAGCAGACAGAAGACTCCATGTCCTCTGTCTGTGTTCCTTTCTCCATGGATATCTTAATACAGCCAATTTTCTGATGGGAATGGGTGGGGAGGTGGAGAAAGGAAAGTCCACTAAAATAAATGGAATGGTGCAGTCATGGGCAGACCCTAAGGCACAGTGTCTTAGCTGGATGCAAATAATGCAGCTTTTTAGAATCAAATGGCTCACTCAGTTAAGTAAACATTTGGGCTAATGGATTCTCTAAGACTCCTAATAGTTTCCCTGAACTGATGGAACTGACTGGCTGTTTTGGTATTACACAAATCCATTATTCTCCATGCCTATATGGTTTCATTTTATTTATACAGTTCTTAAAACTGTCTATGCCAAGAACCATAAATAAATTTTTCAAGATCATTTTTGGCACAAAAATAACAATGTGCTAGAAAGGGCACTAGATGAGAGAGTTGAGATATAGTTCAAGTTATGTCATTGTCACCAACTAGCCATGTGACCCAAAAGAAGGCCTCCTCTTCCTCATTTTTGTTGTAAATCTGTGATTCTAAGATACCTGGCTGTGCAACTTGGATAAATAAAAGTGCTAATCGCCAAAGCTTTAGCAAAACTAGAAATATCAAGTTTCATTTGAAATTTTTGTTGTGAGAATTTGAGTTACAGGATTTTCATTCCTGACTCAAGTACTAGAACTTCTGGGCTCAACAAATGTGCTTTTAGACTTTCCACCTCCCAGAAAAGCTGCTGACATTTGGTAAATCACTGGAGAGCTGAAAACCCAGAAAAAGTTTTACGGTTATGACTACTGAGCCCTATGCTTTGTAGCTGCAATGGTTCTTCATTTTTTTTGTTACGTTTCTTGGCCTTGATGATTTGGTTTGAAATAAAAGAAGAGAAAATAAACTAATATTTACTAAATGAATA
Organism: Micronycteris hirsuta; assembly: GCA_004026765.1. NCBI lineage: Eukaryota > Metazoa > Chordata > Mammalia > Chiroptera > Phyllostomidae > Micronycteris > Micronycteris hirsuta. The sequence continues at coordinate 62,764 of PVJI01002644.1, read as the reverse complement.
ACATTTATTGAGCACCTAATTTTTCTGGAGATAAAAAAAGAGTTATCGCAAGTTTTCAAAAGAAATCTTTGGGACAGAGATCATTTTGCCAAGGTCTTCCAGGTCATGAGTAGTAGAACTGGGAGGTGAACTTCAGTCTTTCTGGCCACAGAGTTCATTTGACACTCTGTGGTGCCAAATGACACTGGCAAGATAATGAAATAAACATTGACCTGAATATGGCTTCCTTTCCTCAAATATCTCACCAACAGGCTTATCTCCTGAGCCCTAAATTCCATATTATTAACATGATTTATCATATCAACTCATTGATATGATGTACTGATCCATTAAGATAATAATTGCTATAGGAGAACATAGTAAGCAGCTAATTATTCCCATTTTACTCTCATTTTTGTGTTCATGTTATCAAGCCTTTTGCAATATATATTTCAATAAAGTACATTGCAAAATAAATTTATATTGGATAAAGATTCTTTACCAAGCGATGAAGGGACACTCAGGTGTTTCTGGACTAGAAGAACTCATGATCTAGAGAATGCTAATGGAAATATAAATCATTCCTCTGCAACTGTTCACAATCAAAGATCTATAATGGAAGAATAGAGGAAGTGATATAAGGATACAGAAAAAAGTCAAAGAAGGTTCCAACTAAGTAATGACAGAGGTCATTGGAGAATTGGAATGAATGTTGCCAGTTTCCTCCTGAAGAGAAGAAATGTTAAAAAGAGAATGTATTGGTCAGGTTCCAACTATGTAAAGAAATGGCCCTCTCAAATTGGATATTTTGATGTTAGTATAACCATCAGACAATTTACAAAGTATGGGCAGGTGGGGACACCCACAAGGAGCAACACAGGGCCCCAGGACTAATTACTACCCCAAGAGTCAAAAGAATAAAAAGGAAGAGCAAACAGAGAGGACCAACTGACAGGAGCCATGACCTTGGTTAGGGACACAGCCCACAGTTGGCTACTGTACTTGGACAGAGACACAGGACTCAGCCTCAGTCCCCTCCCTCCCATCTCCTGCTAGCGCTCTCCACTGGCCAGACCCAATGAGAAGCCAGAGATCAAAGGAACCAGTTGATGTAGTTTAAATAATCTAAACTCCTAAGGCAGAAAGAAGAGTAGAAGTTGAATCTGGATGGGCACATAGAAGGCATTCAGACAGGAAAGTAGGAACATAATTTGTAAGAATTCTGCATGGTGAGGAGGTAGGACATAGTCTTCTGTAACAGAGCTTGGCCCGGAACCCTAGCTTTACAACTGTTCTGAGCCCTGTGTTGATTTAAAAAAACAATGAGCAAGGATATGGCACCTTTAATTGTATGCATGAAGCTGATATTCATACCTGCAAACCTCACGAAAAAGACTTCATCTTTCAGACGAAACAATATAAAGGAAATAATGACCCACTTCTATTTGGAGAAAGAACAATAATATATTGTATGGCCTTTATTGAATGAAAAAGAGAATAACTCATCAGCTATGTCCCCACCATCTCTGCACACACAGATAGAAAGGTTGCCAACCGAACGACCAAGGCTGAAAGGAAGTTGTACAATCACCGCATGTTTGGAAAGCTAAAAATACGCTTTCCCAAGAAACTAAAAATAATAGTGAGTGAAAACTTAAAGCGGAGAATCAGACTTTAGAGATTATACCAGTTTCAGATGATGTCATATTTAAAGTCTTGTTCTTTCACTCATTTAATGAGAACCAACCAATTTTATATCCCGTCTAAAGTTCTTACATAAATTTCACTTCTTAAAGAGTCTCCCTGGTTGTTATTTTTTTTCTTTATTAGTGTATTAGCATGAATTTTGATGATTTAATAAACTAGAATTTTATGTTTACAAAATTTGAGAAATATAATTCCAAAACAACAAATAGGCAAGGCTCCTTCCCATTTAGGGCTACCTGTATTGAAAAAAAAAAGCCTCTTTTTAAAAAATCCTCACCAGGGGATATGCTTATTGATTTGAGGTGTTGGGGTGGGGGTGGGGAGAGAGAGAAATGTTGATGTGAGGGAGAAACACCAATCAGTCGATTGCCTACCATATGCACCCTGACCACAGATTGAACTCGTAATTTAGCTATGTGCACTGACTGGGGCTTGAACCTGCAACCTTGTGGTGTATAGGACAATGCTCCAACCAACGGAGCCATCCAGCAAGGGCTATTACTCTTAATGAATGACCAATACTATTCTGAGACCTTAATTGCTTAATGAACTGGACTCAATATATTACAGAGGATAGAGTCAGAGATTCATTTTCTTTTATAGTGTCCTGATTAACCACACTGTGACAAATTTAGCCCAAAGTTATTTCCAAGAAGATAGATTAAAGCGTTCCTTCTACCCCTAAATCACCTGAATAAGGACCCTGCCATCAACTGTTAGATGAACACTGTATAAATGCTTCAAGAGTGTGCAAACATCCAAAAGAGCTCAAACAATGTCATTGACTAGCTGGATTCAGTTAAACATAAACAGGAAGCAGCTTTATTTCTTTCTTTTGCTCTCTTCAAGCTGCCCTAGTGGATCTTCCTACTCCATCCTGATAATGGAAGAACCTGTAAGTTTTTCTAGGCACTCTGGTTACTAATAAATAAATATCAGTAACTCAAAATCAGGTACTAAAATTTCCATTCATCATCCCATCTACGGCTTCTCCCCTTCGCAGCTCCTCTACATTCAAAAACCTGGAGTAGGATTTTTTTTCTCCTCCTTCTATGTCCTCTCCCACTCAGGAGCTGCTTGTGTTAGGTTTGGACCACAGGAGTCAAAATGTGTAAGGGGACAAAGGCATTATGGAGCGATGCTATTGTGGCCAAGGGTTAGTGTCTTCTGTGTGGAAGATGCGTGGATGGCAGCTCTTCTCCCACATGGCTGCAGGTGGCTGTGGGGCTATGATTACCTTTTGTTCACCTATTAGCAAGTCCTGCCAATGGAGATGCCAACGCCAGATTTTACAATGTATTATCATTAGCTAAACAGCCACGCCCAGAAAAGTCCCATTTAACATTTTTTTATATTATTGAAACTACCTGTGGGCTTGGGGGTGGGGGGGAGGGATATGGGGCGGGGGTAGAATTGAGGTGACAGGATATAATGACAACAACCTTGCCCCTGGCATTGGAACACTTGAACTCCTTTCCCGGAATAGTTGCGGCTGCACTCGTCCAACCAAGCCAATTGATTTATCTAGGCCTTAGTTGCTTCCTCTCTATTCTGTACTTGTTTGGATAACAAGATTTCAGAGTTCTTTCCCATATCTAGTACACTATTTTCCTATGAAAATTTTAGTCCAAAGTATTAAAAATATTTCAACCTACACAATAGGAGAGTCCCGCAAAGAATGTCTCGGCCATGTCAGAACCTATGTCCAGGCAGATGCAGGATGTGAAACTATCAAGCCCAGGAATTGGGAATCCTTGATGTTTCTGAAATCTGCCTGCCCCATCCTGCCCTGCACTCACAGACACCTCTGATCATCAGCATTGTCTTTCCCATGTCCCACCATTTTTACATGGGATTTTTTAAGCTGGTGCTTTTTAAATGTATTTTTTAAATGTATCCAGGCCAGATTCAGAAAATAAAAATCTCCCATGGATTCAGGCTGTCAGAAAACATAAAACTTTTCAATGCTCAGACACCGAGGTTCTTTGACCTAGAACTGTCAAACCTTGTCTCTCTGCGTCAGTACCCAATCCTGCCGTTATCCGATTATAATTTAGTAATCATCACAATAGGAGAAACTGACAGGTTGTTGGAGGATATCTTTTTAATTGCTAATTTAATGAGCTTTATGATAGAAGCAAAGACCTCAGAAAAGAAAATGAGACAGGGTACTTACTAATGGCACTAAGATACTTACTGCCTGGTAAAGACAACACTTGAGAGACGATATTCCTCCCGTGAGGGCTTCTGATTAGATCTCATGTGCCCATGGAGATGTGTACCATTCTGGGAGAACACCTACTGTCAGCTATCAATACTCCTTTGTAATAAAATAGATACCAGAAACATATTGAGAAAATTTTCTTAGCCATATAATTTCGGCTACATTATATACAAAATATGCAAATCAAAGACAAATGCACCAAACTTCTGTCAAACGAAGCATTGTGTGCCATAAAACCACTCCTAATCACCCAATTAGGAGTTGCAGTTTATCTGTGTGACCTTTAAGGAACTTACTTGACTTTTCTGGGCCACGAGTGCTACCTTCATCGATTTTCTCATCAATTTACTTAGTTTACCCCATTGCTCCAGCACCTTCGCCACTGAAGAGCAATGGCACCTCTGTCAAAATCATTTGGCCATACCATCATCAAAAAGACAAGATATAGCAAATGCTGGCATGAATGTGGAGAAAAGGGAACCCCTGCCCACTGTTGGTAGCATTGTAAATTGGTGCAGCCACTGTGGAACACAGTATGCAGAATCCTCAAAATTAAAAATGGAGCTGTAATATGACCCAGCAGTTCCATATCTTGGAATAAATCCAAAGAAAACAAAAACACTAAATTAAGAAGGCACCTGTGCTCCCATGTTCAAAGGAGCAGCGCTTATAGCGGTCAACATACGGAAACAGCCTACGTGTCTGTGTAAAGATGAGTGAATAAAGAAGTTGGGATGTTTTGTACACACACACACACACACACACACACACACAATGGGATATTATTCAGCCAGGAAAAATGAGAAAATCCTACCATTTGCAACAACATAGATGGACTTTCAAGGCATTACACTAAATGAAGTAAGTCAGACAGAAAACTGGGTGATCTCACTCACGTATGGAATCTAAAAAGAAAACAAATCAAACTCGTAACAAAAGAGTTTAGACCTGTGGTTACCAGAGGTGGAGGGTGGGGGAAATTGAGGGATGGTGTTCAAAAAGTATCCAAACTCCCGGTTAAAAGATATAAGTACTGGGGGTGTAACGTACAACATGACAGTGAGTTAACACTACCATGTAAGAAAGCAGTTACGAGACGAAACTCTTGGAATTCTCATCACAAAGAGAACATTTTTTCTTCCTTTTTTCTTTCTTTTCTTTATATCATATCTATATGTGATGATAGATGTTAGCTGAACCTATTGCAATAGTCATTTCACAATATATGTAAATCAAACCAAATGCCCTAAACTTCTGCGATGATGTATATCGAAGATTTTCAATTAAACTGGGGAAAAATCAATTGGCTGTATAAGTGCACGACTATTTTTTAGGCTCTATCCTATTCTATTAGCTATATAATACCATTGTCATAACATCTTTGACAATAATTTTAAAGTCTTGAAATCAAGTGATGTAAGTCATCTAATTTGATTATTTTGCAAGATTATTTTGAACAGTTCTAAGTTCTTTGCTTTTCCATATAAAGTTTCAAATTAGCTTGTCAATCCCCCCCAAATGCTCTATTTTGATTGTGTTGCATCTATAGATGAAATTAGAAAGAAATGATTCCTTCACAATAGTGACTTTCCCAATCCATGAACAGCAATATTTCATAGTTTTAGTAAAGTAATATTGTTAAATTTTTCTCTAAGAATTTTAAGATTTATGCTATTGCAAATGATTTTTAAAATTTTGTTTTCAATTATTTGCTGCTATTTATAAAAATATATTTAATTTTGATATAAGGAAATTATATCCTGAGAATTATCCAAGTCCAGTTGTTATCTTATCTCTTCTAGAGGGTTTTTGATGTACATAAACATGGCAACTGCAAATAAAGGCAGTTTCATTTCTTCTCCTCTGATATGTGTGCTCTTTATTTATTTATTTTTTTTGCTTTACTGAACTGTGATCTTCAGTCTAATGTAGAATGAAGTGTCCTATCCTTGTCATCTTTCAGATCTTAGAAGAAAGTATTCATTTCCCTTTTAAGTTCTTTGTCAGTGGCTGTTTCCAGATTGAGAACAATACCTTCTATTTCTAGTACGCCAAAAGTTTTAAATTATAATTTTCAATTTTTCAAATGCTCTTTCTAAGTCTATTTGAAATAATCATAGTTTTTCTTTATTCTTTTAATTCTTGATTATGAGAAGTATTGATTTTTCTAAGGCTGCCATAACAAATCACCACAGACTAGGTGGATAAAACAACAGAAATTTATTTCCTCACAGTTCTGGACACTCAAAGGCCAAGATCAAAGTGTCATGTTGGCAGGTATGATTTCTCTTGAGGGTAATGAAAGAAGGATACGTGGCAGGCCTCCCGCCTTGGCTTAGAGTTAGCCATACTTTCCTTGTGCCATTGCATCTCTGTGAATGTCTATGTCCGGATTTCATCCTCTCAGTCATAGTGGATTTGGGCACACCTTAATGACCTCATTGTAACTGAATCACTTCTTTAAAGACCCTGTCTCCAAACACAGTCACATTCTGAAGTACTGGGGGTTAAAACTTCACCATGGGGGGGGGGATACAACTTAGCCCATAAACATAATGCATTGTCCTTTTATATATTACTGCATTCTATTTACTAACATTTTGTTCAGATTTTTGCATTCATATGCATGAGGAATATTGGCCTATAATTTCAATTTCTTCATCTCCTCCTTAGGTGATCAGTCTCCTTTCAACTCTAATACTCAATAATAATTCAATGCTGAGAAAAATAGCACTGTTAAATGTTTACCTTTCCTAAGCTAACTACCAGGAAAGAAGTTTAATATGCAAAATGGGGTGACCAAGCCAGCTGCACTATTATTTATGGAACTACCATGTTTTGCTCAGCAAACAGTCATTAATAACTACTGTGTGCCAGGATGTGAGCAAACAAAATAAATCTTTTGTTCTCAGAGTGCCCACAACCTAACACAGAGAGAGCTGCAGACTCAAAATATCATCCTATCAAAATAGTAAAGTAGAAGACATATTCAGAAATATGATGATAAAAATATTAAAATGTTTATAAATAAGAAAACAGGATTTCCAATCAAGATGGAAGAATAGGCAAACATGGCTCACCTCTTTGCATAACCATAAAATTATAACTAAAATATAAAACAACCATCACTCAGGACATGAGAAATCAAGGTGAATGGAAGTCTGACAACTATGGAAATAAAGAAACCACATCCATCCAGACTGGTAGGAGGGGTGTAGATGCAGAACCAGCTGGTCCCACACCCATGTGGATAAAAATTCAGCAGGGATATCTTGGGAGTTAGGAGTACCAGCCTCATACCAGGCCCACCAATCATGGGCTCCAGTGCCAGGAAGATAAGTCCCCACAACTTCTGGCTACAAAAACCAGTGAGGATTGAGTTGGTGGAAGAAACTGCTGGATCTCCAAGCAGTTCCTTTTAAAGAACCCACATATGGACTCACCTACTCAGACTCACTCCCTCTGAGCTCCAGCATCTGGGTAGCAGTTTAAAAGGCCCCAGTGGCATACAGGGAGAGACTGAAGTGTCTGACATCAAGGCAAGCAGAAGCCATTGTTCCTCTGCTAAACTCTCTGTCCACAGAGCTGGTAAGCTGGTTCCATATCTGAGACTCCACCAACCTGGTTAACACTGTTTGACCCACTTTGGAGAGCCCCAGAGGCTCTGCTCCACCCAACTGACAGGCCCACACAAGCTGCTTTTCCATAAGAATGGCTGGTCTTGGCTCCAAAATCCTATCAAACAAGCAACAGCTGGCTTCAGTGAGCCCTAGTGACAGCCAGATTAGAGCCACAGCTTAGCTTCACCTGGGAATCTCCAAGCCCAGCACAAGTACCAGCCTTCTCTTATTGCTTTACAGCTCAGGCAGAGTGCCCTGGGAAAAACACAGGTTGGGGCTGACCTTGGCCTGCATCACCTGGGAAGCCCCAGGGCCAGCACACCCAGTGGACAGCTACAGACCACGTAGGAACACCATCACCCTGCCCCTGCACAGCTGATCCTCCACAGGGATTGGGTGTTGGTGGTACGTGATCACAGCCAGTCCTTGCAGCTGACTCACCTGGGTAAATCCTTCCTATTTATCTGCCAGTAGCAACCAAAGTTCAACTACAAGAGGAGGGTGTACTCACCCCACACGAAGGGTGTACCTCAAGTACCCAGTTTGGGTGCTGGGGAGGCTATGGGACACTTACTACATTAGGCCACACTACCAAGACACGGAGTCAAAGCAGCTCCACCTAATAATACATCGAAACAAATACAGGAAGGCTGTCAAAATGAGAAGACAAAAAACATGACCTAGATGAAAGAACATATCAAAACTTGAGAAAAAGAGCTGAACAAAATCAAGATAAGCAATCTATCAGATGCAGAATTCAAAACACTGGTTATAAGAATGCTCAAGGAACTTAGTGAGGACCTCAGCAACATAAAAAAGACCTAGTCAGAAATGAATGATACACTAATTGAAATAAAGAACAATTTACAGGGAAATGATAGTAGAGTGGATGAAGCTGAGAATCAAATCAATGATTTGGAACATAAGGAAGCAAAAACAACCACATAGAACAAGAAAAAAAAAAGAATCCAAAACAATGAGGATAGTAAAAACAGCCCCTGGGACAATTTTAAGAGGTCTAATATCCACATTATAGGAGTGCCAGAAGGAGAAGAGAAAGAGTAAGAAATTAGAAATCTATTTGAAAAAATAGAGAAAACTTCCTTAATTTGGTGGAGGAAGTAGACATTCAAGTCCAAGAAACACAGAGTCCCATTTATGATGGATGCAAAGAGGTCCACTTCAAGGCACATCATAAGTAAAAGGCCAAAGGTTAAAGATAAAGAGAGACTCTTAAAAGGTGTAAGAGAAAAGAAGTTAGTTACTGGAAGGCGGCCAGATGGGAGGGGGTGTTGGAGAATGGATGAAGAAGTGAAAGAATTAAGAAGTACAAGTAGGTGGTTACAGAATAGCCATAGGGATGTAAAGTACAGTGTAGGAAATGGAGTAGCCAAAGAACTTATACGCATGACCCATGGATATGAACAATAGTGTGGGGATTGCTTGAGGGAGTGGAGGGGGCGAATGGGGGAAATTGGGACAACTGTAATAGCATAACCAATAAAATATATTTTTTTTAAAAAGAAAGAAAACAGAAATGAAGGAGAAATCCTGAAGCCCCAAAGGGGAAACTGAGATCAATGAAGCAGAGAGATGAGAAAACAAATGCAGGAACTTTGCAGCCTTGCTCCCTCTATGGCCCACCTCCCTGTCCCTGTGTTTTCTGCATCTCCCCACCCCCACATATATACCCATTTTCCAGACCATGCCTCCTTCTCTTTGAGGGCTCCCTCTATATTCCCCAAGAAGAAGCAATTACCCCCACTACCTATCTTTTATTTTGTGCATATGCTCTTACTGCTGTGAGAAATAAACTCTTTGAGGAAAAAAATCTCTGTCTAATTTGTCTGTATGTGTCTCTCACAATCTAGGACATAGTGGAAGCAAAATAAATGTTTAATGCAAGCAAATTCTTCACTTCCTTACCTGCAGTGTTGGTACATATCGGGCCTGCGTTTGGGTTTGGTTCACCCACTCCTGTGTTCTAGCAAGTCAGCTGTTCTCAGCCCGCTGCAAGCCCCAGAGTCTCGCTGGGGAGCCAACTTAGCCTTGACAGCAAAAAAATAGAACCACTCTCTCTTGGTGATATGAATCTCTTCTCTTCAAATTTTTAAATCTCCTTTTGTCTAGATTATAGAGCCTACATTGAAGACATTTAACTAAGTTCCTAGTTGTGGCAACAACACATTTGCCAAGTTACATTTTTCATGTTCTTAATATATCCCAGTTGTTCTTGCGATATCTATGCATAGGTAAGTCCACAGTTTATCATGATCAGAAGCACCTACCCTTTGATTTATCACCTTAATGTACTACATAATCAAAGTGCCCAGAGCTGACAGTGTTTCAAGGTACTTGGCAGCCCTGGCACTCAGTAAGGGAGCAAGATGACTGGCGATGCCGACCAACCTCCAGGAAACAGCTGCCCACACACAGTCTGTCTGCCAGGTGTGTGATGGTAGTCACAGGTTATTCAGAATGGAAACAGTTTTTCAAATCTCAGTATACCATCCTATGAGATGGATCTCTGGCTTACTGTGTCTTCTTTCAACTGTGATTACTTGTGAAGACACAGCTGGAGAAAACTCAAAGCGATTCTGTTTTGAAATGAAGTCTTAGCCAGGGAACTTGATTTGATATCGAGTCATTACCCAGAAACTGGCTCCCAAGTGATCCTTGTCTGTTCGCCAGAGTGTTAGGTTTTAAGTGACTGGCTTCAGATGCCCCGGTGTCTGTCTTGCCTGCCCTTAGACTTCTGTGGTCTGAGAGGGTGACTGCCTCTTCCAAGTGTCCATAACCTCTAGCCGGAAAGACTCAGGAGGAGCGTGGCCTAATCTGTACAGACAGCTGCAGTGGTAGTCACAGAACATCTGTTTCTTTTACAGGCTTTATCACTGACCGGTTGTCTCATTTTGAGACCAACACTTAAAAACTGTATTCAACCTGTTTCTGCTCTAGAAGAGTTCCCACACTGTGAACACGTCCTAGGAGGTGGAGAGGTGTTCACAGTACACCATTCTAGCCAGGTACATGTGGCCAGAGATGCTTCTTCGTGAAATACTGACTGAGATTATAACAATTCTTGGAATACTGGTTTGGGAAACACTAGCCTAGCCAGAGGCCAAAAACAATGGACCTGACTCATCAATTGCATGTGTAAGTCATACTATTAGTATCTGTAAAGTGAGGTTGGGACATGAAGGGCTGGGATCACGACTTCAAGAGTTTGGCTACTGAGTTTTCGGTTCGTAGAGCAAAGGGGAAATTCTGTGAATGCCAACCTTTCAGGTATGTGAGAAACTGAGGTTATCACAAGTAAGAACGGCAGAAGAAAGAGTAGAAGGATTTTTTTCAATCTTATTTGAACGAGAGATAGCATGGCCATTGACGTAGAAAACAACAAAAGCCAAATCCAAGGCCCTGCCAGGATTTAGACGAGAGAAACTTTCCTGTATTCCTTGGGCAAGCTCCATGGAGGACAAAGCCCAAGGCTGTACTTCTTCCGAGAGGCAGAACGGCTGAAACAAGGACTTCAGGTTTGAGCAGACTTGCGAGAAGGCTGAGCTCCGCCACTGGGCCCAGCTGTGTGACAGAGGTGTGTTTGTGAGTAAGGCAGACCTTGAAGAGAAAGTGTCACCTAACATAAGACCTAAAATATTTGTATAAGTTTGCCAAGGGAAGCAAGAGGAGAATTTCTAAGCAAAAGGAACAACACAGTTAAGGCCTGAAAGCAAAAGAGAGAATGGCTATTTGAGACATAGTTAGCTTCATGAGGGAGGAGAGCGGAGCTGCTGGAGGAGAGTGGGAACACCGGCTGGACATGAAAACACATCGTGACAGTCCCCAGGGATATGGGGCTTCGTCCAAAGGGCAATAGGTTTCAGCAGAGGGAAATGATGTAACTAAGATGTGCTAGGTTACAAAAATGGCCAGGTTCTCTATGTGGATTATTAGATGCAAGGAAAAGGACAGACAGGTCAAGAATAGTGCCCAGTTTTCTGGATTAGGCAATTGTGTGAATGGAAGCAAAAGCTGTAACATAGATGATGAGTCCAAGAGATAAATTTGCAATCAAAGTCCAATGTCGCTATCAGATTCTGAAGTGACAGCATTTCATGGCATGGTAGCAGAAAGAAACAACCCAGTCTAATCAACCACACAAAAACACCAGCTACTCATCAATAACTTAAAACAAGAAGAAAAATGCCCACCACAGCTCTATATTGAGTGTCATTCCAATTAAATAATTTAGATAATGGGCTCAGGGTAGAATCCTTCTGAAAGACTCCAGGCCAGGCCAGTCATCTGGAAAATATTTGCAACACTATGGAATATTTCAGAAGTGAAGTGTCTGCTTTGCCGTCTTAGCACAAGAAATTCGCCGAGCCTGGCAAAGCACAGCTTCCCCGGCCAGAAAGTCTCACTACTCACGGGGCGGAAGTCACTGAAGATAAAAGAACTCTTTCAGGCGGTGATTGTCAGGCTTAGATATAAACAGTCCAATGAAGAATGCGGGACCTTCGAAATAGAACACTGTAGTGGGACTGGGGGGGACTATAGTTTCTACAGGGTTTTGCATGTAATGAGAAACAGTTTCTTAAAGCCTTTGTTTATTTTTATAAATGTCTATTTAAACTGTTGTGAGGTTAAGAGCTTAGCAAAGGCCTTCTCCTTCCTATGCAGAACTCCTGGCTGTGTGTTTCGGGGAGGGAGTACTCCAGAAAAGTTAGGAAGAACATAACCCTGGCTCACTTCCCACCACTTTACTTTGCATGACTGTTTTGGGACGAGACAGAATCAGGCTAGATGTGTGTGTGTTGCAGCCTTATTCTAAGTCCCTAACCAATTTCTAAAATGTATGGTTTCTCTCTTTTCCTTTGTCTCTAATTCTCCTGAATGTGTGGGTTTTGATGTCCTTGAGGTTCAGTTATATTATCTATTTCTCAGACTCAGGAACTGAAGATGCCACCAGGATTTTTTTTAATGCAGGCTCCTTTTATCATCAACCCACATTATCATCAAGCCAGTCAGGCATCTCTGGTCCTGGTTCTGCATGCTTTTCTTCCCTCCGTAGCTGTCAACCGCTTTGCCTCTGGCTACAGTCATATCAAATCACGACAGCTAATCAGAGTGAAGCCCACTTGGTCCCCAGTGAGAACATCTTCAGTGAAGATGGGTGGCTGTACTTACTGGGTGTTTATTGAACAGGCATCAAGTCACACTGAAGGAAAACATTCCTTACGTATCATGTGTAATAAGTTATTGGAAAACGTACTTACATATTGCATTGCTTTTTTGGGAAAATTAAATGTGACAGCCTAACTGAAATGTAATATTTAATAACAATAGTATTTAGAGCTTCACACAGTAACTTTTATCAGTGATATTGGAGATTTTCTTTCCCTCACCACCCACTGCCATGTGAAGGCTGTCTCCACTGCAGCTAATAGCAGACTCACAAAAAGGTTCTAATTGTAAGACATGAGGACATGTAGCTATTTCTAATGCCTCAGCAATAAACCTCGGTGAAACTATCCACCCTTTAGTAATTCCTGTTGCTTGAAAAACTTGAAGCTGTCAATAAGTCTATAAGCAAAGTACAGATCTACATTAGCAAAATGAACAGAGAATTAAAGCAATTATCTCAATAATTTATCATGAGCCTGGGGTAGGTGGCTTAAATTACTTAAATGAATATTTTAGGGGGGAAATGCATTTTTGGTAAAAGGCCTTCGAAGACTCTCTCTTGGCTCATTGCACAAAGAGCAGGAAAATCATTATAATGATGAAGTCTGTATCTATATGAAAGGTACCCCCTGCTAGAGCTTTGCTTTGAAAGGGAAAACTGTTGAAAAGTGTTACCGTTTTCTCTATTTACCATCACTTCATCATACAACATGAGAATGAACAATTACAAAAATTCAAAAGGAATATAAAGCCTAAAAAAAATTGTTACCATGGTTTAGAATTTTTGGTGTCTGGCTCAAAAAATCAAAACCAACCAAAGCAAAACAAAACAAAACGGAGGAGAACCAAACAATGATTCAGTCACTTGGGGTTCAGCCCCATCCACTCTTCTTTCCTGGTTCTACAATGTAGAAGCTTCTAGCTGTAATTTCCTTCCCTGCGCTCCTCTCTACTTGAGCCCAAGGTCAACATTTACACAGCCTGTAGGAGACAGGATTTTGAAAGTTTCTCAAGATGGGATGTTCCTCCACCTTCTTCAGTGCTTCATAAATCACCGAAGGAAGGTTTGCATTGCTCTAACTTCGTCTCACTCTGCTCCTAAATTCTTGTCACATAGTGCCTTGGTGTCGTGCCCTTGAACTGGCCAGAGCAGAGTAGCAGGATCTCTCTCTCCAAGCAGAGGAACATCAGATCCCTTGACTAAAACTGTGGCTTATCCATCAGTGAAATCAGCATCACCTCGTCCTGGAGGCTTGTTAGAAATACTAAGTCTCAGGCCCCTCCCACTCCTGCTCATTCAGAATCTGGATGAGCTCCCCAAGAGGTTAAGGTCTGTGAAGCACTGATGTTGATGACACTGTGGGACCAAAACAGCAAGGGGGAAATTTTGAGCAAACTAGCAAAATAAAGAAGAAAAGGGAGAGAGAGAAGGATCACAGAAGCTGCAGAACCCAGACCTTAGAAGTCTGAGAAAAATTAGAAGTAATGCAAAGAAACCAAGTTATTGAATTATGATCTCAGGGCCTTGGGCTAGCCATCTGATACTTCCAGCTAAGTGTCAACACCTGGGATCACAGGTGTTAATTATGGCCACGGAGGGCTGGGAGGCCTGGCTGCAAATCATCTGCTGAGAAGTACCTGAAGCCCTGTTGATGGTTTTCTTCCCCAAAGGCAGCAGATGTACCCAGAGGATGGCCAGTCCCTGGTTATTCATTAGGAGAAAGAGGGCAGGACCAGCTGAGGATAGACGAGAATGCCTGCTTTTAAAAAGTTCTGCACCTGAGTTGAACATGATGAATATACGCTGTTTCCTCAGCACATACTGTGTTAGCTTTTATTTGAACATGTTATTGCTGCCATTAATTATTGTATTGATGGATGTCACAGAGCTTGTGTCCTAGGGCTTATTTTATTTTATTTTATTTTAAGGAGAAAACTCACTTCAAAATGAATTACTGATTCCACATGTGGCTGAAACCCATTTCCTCTTGCTTTGTCCTCAGAAAAGATGGCAAACAGCTGGCCGGCTTCCTCCACATGTTTTTTAAAGATTTTATTTTATTTTTTTTATTTTTTTTAGAGAGAGTGGAAGGGAGGGAGACAGAGAGGGACAGAAACAGCAATGTATGGTTGCCTCTCACATGGCCCTCACTGGGGACCTGGCCTGCAACCCAGGCATGTGCCCTGACTGGGAGTCAAACCGGGACCCTTTGGTTCCCAGCCCGTGCTCAATCCACTGAGCTATGCCAGTCAGGGACCTCCACATGTTCTTAAAGGACATTAACTGAATCACAGGAATGCCCTTGTTTTCTGGCAGACCCTGTCTCAGCAATATCACCCATGGCCATTTACTGACGGCCAGCTATGTGTGAGGCACTATGCTAATGTCTCTTCATTTTATTTTTATTATTGATTTGGAGTGAGTGACAGAGAGAGAGAGAGATGGATTTGTTGTTCCACTTATTTATACATTAATTAGTTGCTTCCTCTGTGTGCCCTGACCGGGGATCAAACCCACAACCTTAGCATATTGGGGATGCTCTAACCAACTGAGCTACCAGCCAGGGCCCACACTATTGTCTCTTATTTCCATAACAGATACAAGGTCCAACTGGGCTCTAGCCTCAGCTTCAAATAGCCTGCCATTTAACTTCTCTTTTCCTCAGTTTACCCACCTTTTAAAAGATGACAACACTACCTGCCCTGGATGCACACAAGCATTAATTTAAGGATCAGATGAGGCCACCCACGTGGAAGCAGTACACGGAGATAAGGACTTCAGACTCCTGTGGAGCTGGTGCTTTCATCTGGAACTTCTTCACACTCCCCACAGAAATTCCCACGCGGGAACCAGAAGCAAGGCCATCACCAAGCAGGACAGAAGGGGTCTGGCTCGGAACACTTCCTGCGGCTTCATTTAGCCCAGATGCAGTCCCCCGCAGTCCCTGCTGTCAAACCTTCTCCACCACTTGTTTACAAAGCCTGCCCGCCCACACCTGGGGCAACAGGCCTCTGGCTTCTCCTCTGTAAATGAATTGCGTTCTGGTGCTCATTATAAAACTTGTCAAACCTTATATTGAATTCCAATTCTATCCTTTAGTTTCTACCATTAGCCACACACGTCCAATTGGAGCTGTTAGCAAGTCATCCCCAGCGCCCTACTGAGTCATCATCAGTTAAATCCTTTACCCACCAGTAGCAAGGGAGTTTAATTTATTTAAACATCAAATGCCTTGGTGAAGTCTGACTGCCCTTTAACATACCTAATCAATACTTTAAATGCTCTAGGATGAAATTCAAGATTCCAGTTAACTAATCTGATGACATAAGACTCAGATTCAATAGAGTGTTTACTAAATAGCACCTCTCTCTCCGATGGGCTTTATGCCAGGAATTTCGCCTGTAGTGTATTATTTAGTCCCTACAGCAACGGTGTGATGTAAATATTAGCATCCCAGTTCTACATTTAAGGACACAGAGGCTCGGAAGCTAAATGACTTGTCCAGAGTCATGGAGCTACTTGGAAACCCCGAAGTTCAAATCCAGGACTCTCAATTCAAAGTCCACACTGCTGTCCACAGCACCACGGTTGCCACTGAGAACAACGTGGAAGAAATTTTGCAACGCTCTTCACTGAAGGCCTTGCCTGTATTACATCCAGGAGTTTTGCAAAGCCATCTTGAGATGCTTAAAGAGGAGTGTCCCGTGCTTGATATAACCGAATATCTATTTTCCTGTCACTACTTACTTCATAAGGGTGCAAAACACATGAGGTACTGGCTGTGACTCTTTATAGTGCTCATTTACAATGACTAAGTGTTATTTCATGTTTGGCAGGGACTAGTACATTTTGTCATCCTCAAAGAATTTTTGGCTAACAGGTTTTTTTCAGTCCCACAGTTGTTAACTATTAGCGATGTCTGAAAAAGCACTCAGATCGGGCTGGTTGAAGTATTTAACTGATGGCTGGGTTCAACCAAAACTGGGACTCCAGGGCTATAATGCCACTAGTATCTTAAAGTGAAGGAGAATTCAATTTTCTCTCCTTTCAGGACATAGATTTCTGGACACAAATTAAACCTTTCTGTTCTAAAGATGAGCTATGTAGACAAAACTATTTGGCAGGTTTAGACTCTCCATTCTGTTGAAGAAATTATCTTTCGTGAGAGGAAGACAAATGAGTTGTATTATTTAGAAATTTCATTCAACTACTAGCAACAAAGACCAGACTTCCTTTATTGCTTTTTCACATAAAGGAAATCTGGAGGCAGGCAGTTTGGGGTTTGTGTGACCCCCCAGACATGCTATTGAGAGCCCAGGTTTCCTCTATCCTCCTACCAAGCTTTGCCCATGGCTTTCATTCCTCATATGGCTTCTTGGTGCTTGCTGGCTGCTGAGGCTCCAAGCAGTATTCCCACATTCCAAGGAAGCAGGGGGAAGAAAGAAGGGCAAAAGAAGACCTATTAGCTATCTGCTGTCTCCTTAAAACCCTTCTTAGATGTTCTATACAAAGCTTCCTGGCTTCAAGGGAAGCCAAGATTATATTTTTTAGTTCCCAGTCAATAAACATTGGGATTCTTCTTAAGGGGGAAAAAAAGTGAATGGATATTGAATAGTCAACAAAAAGTCTCCGCCAGTAACGAAGAGATAAAGGCTCCCTGTCTACTTCAAACCCTCTTTAGAGGATTATAATCATGGATTCATAAGCTTTTAGACAGATCAACTAGTTTAACACTTGCAGGTGAAAAGAAACAGAGGTCCTGAAGAGCCGCCGAAGCTGGCCAAGACTGCAAGACAGTGCGCATCAGAACCTGCACTGAAACGGGGCTGTGTTTCCAGCCCAGAGCAGTCTGACCACATCACACTTCCTTAAAAAGTGTGCCTTACCAGTCCTCCTGCGGTTAGGGCGTCTGTACGGGATACTTTTTCTTTCCTTCTTACTGGGAAATAAGGCAGAAAATCTAAGGAGATTGATACCAAGTGCTGGCTTTATTATGATAAAGGTGATTATTGGGCAGTGTGGTCATAGAACACTAACTAAAACGGCTTCCTGCTGCCCTTCCATCAGGCACACTTACACACTGTCTTCATCACCTCCAAATTCTACCACATTGGGGGTGAAGAATTCAACATATGAATTTTGTGGGGCCACAAACATTTGACCCATAGCACCCACTCAGTCACAGGCAGCACTTACTGTCCTCAGCCCCTGCCACAAGGTGGCCTTTTGGGGGTAGGGACGGAAAGGAGGTACAGATAAGCACACCTGAATGGTGCCTCCTTCAGGAAGACCAGCTCAGAAAAGAAGGGGTGGGCTGCGCATGCTCTGTCCCTTCTCCCAGAGAGAGAATTCTCCTCTACCCCGACAAGAGGAAGCAAGGAAAGATCAGAGGGAGTCCTTTAATGGATTCCTCCAAATGGAACTTCCACATGAGGCCAGAGGAAAAGGGCAACCTTCTCAACACCTACCATTTGTTTACTTTTATCCCTCGTGTTTCCTCCTATAACATTGTACCCAGCTACCAGAGTGTGTCCTTGTTGACTTCCTGTGAGACTTACCATGAGGTTGGGCGCAAAGGAATGTGGAAAGTAAGGCACAAAAAGGTCAGGGGCGCTTGCTCAAAGTCATGCAGCAAGTTAGGGACAAAGCTGAAACCAGGGCTCAAGTATTCAGTCCCACTTTCTGGGAATGTTCTCTACACTTGGCCGCCTGTCTGCAGAACATCCTGGTCTGACCAAGCAATAGTATACTAAGTAGAGACCACCTAGAGCACTGGGACTAGCTCCTGAGACTTTGCTGCATTAATTAATTAATTAATTTATTTATTTACACTATGTTTTTTATTTTATTTTTTATATATTTTTTATTGTTGTTCAAGTACAGTTGTCTCCACTTTCCTCCCTCCACCCCCCCGCTCCACCCATCCCTGCCTCCCACCCTGGATACTACCCCCTTTGGCTTTGTCCATGTGTCCTTTATACATGTTTCTTGATGACCCTTCCCCTATTTTCCCCTATTATCCCCTCCCCCCTCCCCTCTGGTTACTGTCAGTATGTTCTTTATTTCAATGACTCTGGTTATATTTTGCTTGCTTGTTTTATTGATTAGGTTCCACTTATAAGTGAGATCATATGGTATTTGTCCCTAACTGCCTGGCTTATTTCACTTAGCACAATGCTCTCCAGTTCCATCCACGCTGTTGCAAAGTGTAGGAGCTCCTTCTTTCTTTCTGCTTAGTAGTATTCCATTGTGAAAATGTACCGTAGTTTTTTGATGCACTCATTTACTGATGGGCACTTAGGTTGCTTCCAATACTTGGCTGTTGGAAATTGTGCTGCTATGAACAGTGGGGTGCACAGGTTCTTTTGAATGGGTGTTTCAGGGTTCATAGGGTATAATCCCAGCAGTGGATTTGCGGTGTCAAAAGGTAGTTCCATCTTTAGTTTTCTGAGGAAGTTCCATACTGTTTTCCACAGTGGCTACACCAGTCTGCATTCCCACCAACAGTGCACTGGGTTTCCTTTTTCTCTGCAACCCTGCCAGCACTTGCTGTTTGTTGAGTTGGTTCTGATGGTCATTTATGTTAGTGTGCCAGCAGAGAACAACAATCTGATGGTAAGGGATAGTCACGCTTGTGAAACTGGGTCGGGGGCTAGAGAATTAACTCAGCTGGTCAAGAAATATTTTAAAATATCTTCTGGGTGCCAGGCTTGTACTGGGATAAAATGGTGGGAAAAAAACACATACTGGTTGAAAGCCATCATAGCCTAGTCAGGAAGACAGCAAGAAGAGAGGAAAAAGCTTCTAATGTGACAAGTGCAATGACAGATGTTTGCAAGGGTGCTAAGTAGGGAGCGGACAGGCTGCAGGAGCAGAAAGCACACAGGGGCAGAAGATCACGTTTCCTGATAATATAAGTTACTTAGAATGGCTGGATCACAAGCACCAGTGAGTGTGGTGGGAGCAATGGAAGGAAAAGAAATTTCCTAGGAACTCGGTGCAGGTTGATAATGCATCTACTTAGTAGGCAACCCATGAGGGGCCCCTCAAAGTGATGAGATCATCACAGGTGTCCCCAGTGACATCTGTCACTGTTACTTGAATAAGAATAAACCTAGAAGCCATCTATTTGAAAATTATTCTTTTGAATCTTATTTCAACTGTTCCAACTCCTGTGGTAAAGTATTACTGCCAATATCAACATAGTCTCATTGACATGATTGATTCCCTACCAAATAGTTTCCTTTCATGTGGACATAGATATGCATTCAGGAATGTGCTTGTGCTTTCTTCAGATGGACTCTTCTATTTGCACTTCCAACATCTGCACTTAGGCTTGGTTTGTAGCTCTGACTCCTTTCTGAAATAGGCGGGGTAGAATTTGGAAGTAAATTCAAATAGACTTGGCACATTTGAGAGTGGGCAACTGAACAGGGTGAATTAGAATAGTATTGCTTCATTCTTGGTCTTCACTTCAGGTTTAAAGTCCTTAAAACAACTTTCTACATTTCAAAAACTTTTAAGCCACTAATCCTTTTTTTCAAAGTTCTGCCTGCCAGATACGAACCCTGCTGTACATAGCCCTATTTCTCCACCAACCTCAACAGCCAGCAGATGCCATCACAGAACACCCACCCTCACCCCTGGGCTCCATGGAAGACACAGTAAAAACCACTAATCTCTGAGCTGGTTTGAGAGACCCTTCAGTTCTGACAAGAAGGCAGGGCCTCTACGTAATTATCCTTTGGCACCTCACACCTTGCCAAATCTGTGGGTGTGCAGATGAATGCCCAGTCGCCACAAGTCCCTCCCAAACCTTCCCAGTCCCTTTGGTAAAGGCACCAGCTCTGGCCCCCAGCAGTGCTGAGTATAATCCAGTTCCAATCCTATCAGAACAGATGGAACTACAGGATCCTGCTCACCTAAGATGCCCAAGCCCTAGTCAAGGGCACACTTATTATGAAAATAGCAAATGCAGCACAACTCCTGGAACTAACTGTTCCCTGCAGAATGTGGTTTCCAGGCCTGCTTTACTATGTTGAGCGTTTCCTCCTGGATATATTCCAGTTTTCCAAAGTCTAAGAAAAACAAAATTTAAGAATGCAATTTAACTGTCCATTTCTGGAGGGCAAATTTATAAGATCTTTATTTCTATCTATCAATTTATTCATTGGGAGAAGAGGTATGGAAAACAAAACTTTGAGTGATGCTTCGCACTGTTCTGGGCATCACATGTATATTACGTCTTCTAATCGTTATGTAACAGGTAGGTCAAGGCTAGACCACCAGTAGAGAGTCTTTCTGCATTAGTTTCACATCTTGCAGCAAAAACAAATAACAAAACAGAAATACAATATTCAGGCCTGGATGTCTTCTTGAAATCTTTCGGTATCAAGCACCTTTTAGCTTACGATTCTGTCTACCCAGTGTGCAGCCCTCGTGCTTGTGGTCTCAGAAAGCCTGTCTTTCCAAACGTCAAAGCTAAAGAAGAGAAAGAAAGAGAGTAGAGCAAAGAGAAAGTGCCAGCTGTCTCTTAAGGACATTGTCACACAACTGTCCTGTAATACCTCATTGTCAGAACTTTGCCTCATGACCATATCTAACTGCAAAGAGCCTGTAAAATTTATTCTTTGTTTGATGGTCATTGGTTGAGCCAAAATTTATTTTACTCTGAAGAAGGGGAGAATAGATATTTAGGGACAGTCAGCAGTGTCTACCATAGCTTACAACAACTCCACGAAGCATGTATTATTAAACTCACCAATCAAATAGGGAAACTGAGGCTCAAAACATTTAAGTAACTTTCCTGAGGCCATACATTTCAAATGTGTAAATTGTAAATTTTTGCCTTAATATTTGTATTTCCTCTAAATGCCCCCATAAGAGTAAAATGACATTTATGTAAAAAGTTGTCAGTTTTTCCAATAGCTGCATCATGTCCTTGGTTTTCAGTATGCATATGGTGAACTAAAGTATGTCCCCCGTCTCTCATATTTCTCCTGCACTGACACCAGCCCAGTGCAAATCACATCCCCTGATCATTGCCATTGCCTACTAATTATTGTTTTCTCCCCTTCTCTTGTCCCCCTCCAATTCATTTCCCACACAGCAGGAAGAGTGGGGTTTGTTTTTTATTTAAACTTCAAAGCTAATAATTTTACTTCACTGCTTGAAAACCTTTAAAACCTCAGAGCTCTTTGGATAAAGACCAGCTCTACTCATGAGGTTCCCAGGCACGGTCTGGCCCCACTGACCTCCCCGGGTTTCTCCCTCCGGGTTCTCCTCCTCCCTCTCTGCGCCTCTTTGAGCTCCTGTGCGCACTCCATGGTCCCTCCTCCCTCGAGGCCTTACTCTGTCCTGAGTCTCTTCCCCTGTGTCTTTGATTCCTCAACATTTTAGATATAAACTCAGGATAGCCCTACTTGACACCCCATGCTAGATCACATCTTTTAGTATATTCTCGCAAAACACCTGTGTTTGCTGAACTCTGTAAGTATGTATCTGTTTTCATAGAATTTATTCCCACTTCTTCTATTCGTTTGTAAGATCTCTGAGGAAAGCACAATTTTCCTCACAATGGCATCTCTGGCATCTAGCAAATAAATGTTCATTGAAGGAAAAAAAACAGTTTAATTTATAACTTTCAATTTTAGTTCAGTAACTTTAATTGTCTGTTTATCTGTTCATTCAACTTAAAATATTTACTAAGCATTTGCTATGCTCTAAGCATTATTCTAAGCTTTAGAAATAATGCAGTGAACAAGATGCAACTCTCTGTCTTTACAGAGATTACATTCTTATGGTCAGTTAAAGAAGGGTTGGTGGATGGACACATGGATGGATGAAGAGATGAACAGATGGACATATGGACAGATTGAAGAAAGGGATGAAGGGAAGCAAAGGAACAAGAAAGAAAGAGAAAAAAGAAAAATATGAGACTGTTAAGTTCTATGAAGACCGGTAAAGCAGAATAAAACAGGAAAGTGGTAATATAGGAGTGGGACGTATATAGGCAGG
Organism: Micronycteris hirsuta; assembly: GCA_004026765.1. NCBI lineage: Eukaryota > Metazoa > Chordata > Mammalia > Chiroptera > Phyllostomidae > Micronycteris > Micronycteris hirsuta. Next base: position 40,029 of record PVJI01002644.1, on the reverse strand, counting down.
ATACCCAGAGGAGGCTTCCCTAAGTAGATGATATTTACACAAAGCTGAATTACGTTAAAAGGAAATTGTGTAAAGATCCAGCATAAGAACATTCCAGGGATACAGCAGAGCGAGGAGAAAGGCACTGAGTTGGGAACAGCTTGACCATTGTGGCCAGAACAGAGAATTCAATATCAGTGTGGAACATTTCAATCCACTGAGATAAATGTCAAATCTCATTCTCCCAACCATATACTAACTTTCAGTTTTCAGTGTTCCATAAATGTAGTAACTACGGCAGTTATAATGACAGAGCGTAGTGACCCTATCATTTTAATCTACCTCCAATGTCATTCATGATTAAAACAGTAATTTGCATCCAAATCAATACACTTTTCATACTAAATGTTTAACAAAGAATAATGCCAATTCTATGCTATCTTTTTTCAGAAAGAAAAAAGGTGAAATATTTCCCAATTCATTCTATAAAGCTAGTATTACCCTGATAACAAGACCAGAAAAAGACAACAAATTAAAGGAATACTATGCCCTGGCCAGGTGATTCAGTTCATTGGAGAATCGCCCCGAGGACCAAAAGGGTGCAGGTTCGATTCCTGGTCAGGGCACACTCCTAGGTTGTGGGTTTAATCCCAGTCGGGGTGCATACAGGAGGCAACTGACTGATATTTCTCTCTCTCTCTCACTCCTCACTCCTCTCTCTCTCTCTCCCCTCCCCTCTCTAAAATCAATAAACATACCCTTGGGTGAGGATCAAAAAAAAATCCATAGACAACTCATAAATATGAATGCAAAAATCATTTTAAAATATTAGCAAATAGATTTAGCAATATATAAGGAAATTGATTTGCTACAATTAAGTGGGATTTATGCAAGTCTGGCTCAATATGCAAGAATCAATGTAATCTATGACATTAACAGGCTACAAATAAAAATCAGCCCTGGCCAATCAGCTTAGTTGGTTACAGCATCCATTTTTACACCAAAAAATAGTTACAGCTTTGGTCCTGGTCAGTGCACATACTTAAGTTGCAGGTTCAGTCTCAGTTGGAGAACGTATGCGAGGAAACTGAGAGATGTTTCTGTTCATGTCAGTCTCTCTCCCTCCCCCTCTCTTTTCCTTCCTCTCTAAAATCAATAAATATATTCTTGGGTGAGGATTTTAAAAATCATATCATATCAATCGTTCAAAAAAAGCATTTTACAAAACTCAACACCAATCCATTATTTAAAACACTCAGTAAAATATTGTGAAGGGGAATGTGCTCATCTTGAGCTTCTACAAAAACCCTAAAGCTAACAATATACTTAATGGGAAATGACCAAATGCTTTCCAGGAATATAAGATCAGAAAAAAGGCAAGTGTGTTCATTTTTATCAACTGTATTTCTATAGACTAGCAATGAACATGTGTACACTAAAATTAAAAATAAAATACTACTTACAATTGCTAAAAATACTGAAATATTTAGGTATAAGTCTAAGAAAACCTGTACAGGACTTGTATGCTAAAAACTACAGAATGTTAATGGAAGAAATTTTAAAAATAATATCTAAAGAAATAGAGAGAAATGCCATGTTCATGAATTGGAATACTCAATAGAGTAAAGATGTTAATTCTCTCCAAAGCCCATATATAAGTTTTATGCAATGCATAGAAAGATCCCAGCAAGATTATTTTGTACTTATAGAAAAGATATTCCTGAAAAAAAATATGGAAAGGCAAAGGAACTAGAATAGCTGAGACAATTTTGAAATACAAGAATAATGTGGAGAAATCAGTCTATCCTATTTCAAGATTTATTGTATAACTAGAGTAATCAAGACTGTGGTGGAAGGGTAGACACACAGATGAATGGAGCAAAATAAAGAACCCATAAATAGACCCACACAAATATGCCCCCCTGATTTTTGACAAAGATGTGAAAGTAATGTGATAGAAAAAGGATCGCATTTTCAACAAATGGAGCAAATAAGCAAAAAAAAAAAAAAAAGGAACCTCAGCCTAAACCTCACACTTTACATAAATCTCAAATCAACATGGATTACTGACTCAAATGTAAAATATAAAATATAAAACTACAAAACATTTAGAAAAAAACACATAGGACAAAATCATAGGTTAGGCAGATTTCTTAGACTTATCACCCAAAGCACGACCCATAAAATTTTAAAAATTGATAAATTGGACTTCATCAAAATTAAATATTTTTCTCTGTAAGACCTTTTAAGAAGGTGAAAAGACAAACTACTTACCTGGGAAAATGTTTGCAAACCACATACCTCAAAAAAGGGCAAATTTCTAGAACACACATACATATTTAAATGCTTACAACACAACAGTAAAAAAAGAAACAATCTAGTTAGAAAATAAGCAAAAGCATGCACAGGCACTTCACAAAAGAAAATAAATGCAAATAAGCACATAAAACCATGTTTAAAATTGTCCTTAGCAAAGTGAAAATTTACATACAATGGAACATCACTGAACAACTATCAGAATGTCTAAAGTTAAAAAAAAATCATGACGATAACACGAAACGCTGGTGAGGAAGCAAAGAAACTAGAGCATTTATACATTGATGGTATGAATGTAAATGGTAGAGCCATCCTGGAAAACAGTTTGGTCATGTCTTAATAACTAACCCTGCAGCTATCATATCATTGATACAGCAATTGCATTCTTGGGCATTTATTCCAGAGAAATGAAAACTTATGTTTGCACAGAAACCTATACACAAATTTTCATAGCAGTTTTATTTATAATAGCCCCAGCCTGGAGACAACCCAGATGTTCTTCAGTGGGTGACCAGTTAAACGAACCATGGTTCCTCTAGAATACTACTGCGCAGCGATAAAGAGGAGCCAACTGCTGGTACATGCAACGATTTCCACGGATCTCTAGAGAATCGTGCTGAGCTGGGGCAGAAACAAGCAATGCCAAAAGGTTTGTACTGTATCTTTCATTTATATCACATACTGAAGTTAAAAACATATAGAAATGAAAAATAGATGAGTGGTTGTCAAGGGGTAAAGGTAGAGATGAAAGGGCAGAGAGAAGTGGGTGTGGCCACGAAAGAGCAACAGAGGAATCCTTATGAGAACGGAAATGTTCTGTATCTTGACTTTATCAATGTCAATATCCTTGCTCGGATATTTTACTATAGTTTTGTAAGTTATTCCCTTGCAGAAAAATTGAGTAAAGTGTATATAGAATATCTCTGTATAATATTTTACAAATGAATGTAAATATCTAATTATCTCAAAATTAAAAAATAATTTTAAAATAAAGTTTGTGCTCAATTGCTAACTTTTTTGTGTGTAAGCTTATCCATGGTAATGTGCTTAGTGACTTCCTTATTCCAACATAATCAAATACTCATCTATACTATCTTCCCTTTAATAGTTAAATTTTTACATTTTATTTTGCTATGTGGTACAAAAAAAGGCTCTAACATGAGTTTTTCCAACACTAACTTTTTATTAATGAATCCGTTCATTCTTCATTGGCTTGTGATGCTTTCTTTATCATACATTGACTTCCAAAATACACTAGGGACAGTTTTCTTAGTCATTCTTACTGTTTGGGGTTTTGTTTTGTTTTGTTTTACATTTTTTAAATTGTTGTTCAAGTACAGTTGTCTCCATTTTCCCACTACCACTTTCGTCTGCCCCACCCTCAATTCTTTCCCCCTTTGGTTTTGTCCGTGGGTCCTTTATACATGTTCCTTGACGACCCTTCCCCTTCTTTCCCCTGTTATCGCTCTCCCCCCTCTCCTCTAGTTACTGTCAGTTTGTTCTTTATTTCCGTGTCTCTGGTTCTTTTTTGCTCATTTATTTATTTTGTTGATTAGGTTCCACTTATAGGTGAGATCATATGGTATTTGTCTTTCACCGCCAGGCTTATTTCACTTAGCATAGTGCTCTCCAGTTCCATCCATGCTGTTGTGAAAGGTAGGAGCTCCTTCTCTCTTTCTGCTGCGTAGTATTCCATTGTGCAAATGTTCCACTGTTTTTTGATCCACTCATTTACTGATGGGAGCTTAGGCTGTTTCCAGCACTTGGCTATTGGAAATCGTGCTGCTATGAACATTGGGGTGCACAGGTTCTTTTGAATTGGTGTTTCAAGATTCTCAGGGTATAATCTTAGCACAGAATATTTTTGTCTAGTCCAAAAAATAAATTCTTTGTGATTTTGTTAGGATCTGTTAAACTTATAATTATAGAACAATTAACATATTTTTTAAGATTTTATTTTTATTTATTTTTAGAGAGAGGGGAAGGGAGGGAGACAGAGAGGGAGAGAGATAGCAATGTATGGTTGCCTCTCACATGGCCCTCACAGGGACCCGGCCTGCAACCTAGGAATGTGCCCTCACTGGGAATCGAACCGGGACCCTTTGGTTCCCAGCCTGCACTCAATCCACTGAGCTACACCAGCCAGGGCTACAATTAGGATATTTAGATTGTTTAGTCTTTCCATGCAGAAATTTAGTTCTCTATTTATTCATATTCTTTTCTATCACTCAGTAAATTCCTATAATTTTCTTCTTATAGATTCATTTGTTTCTTGCTAGGGTTATTTCTAGAATTTGTTGCTCTTGTGACTGCAATCTTTGTTCCCATGCAGAGGGGGTAGATGTCCAGTTTTCTTAGTTTTATAGAATCCACGTTTCTAAAGCAGAAACTAAACAGGGTGAGGGTAAGAAAAGAACAGGTCTTTCTACCTACATTTAGGCAATCATTTATAGATTAGTGAATGTCATTTTCATTGGCCTTATATTTAGTGAAAATTCCCCTTCCCCATACTAGCACTAAGGTGATAAGCAGTTCTGACTTCAGTTTTCTTCTTTCCTGTGTCTTCAGAGCTACTCCAGTAAGACGTTACGAGAGGCAACTTGAACCCTCAGCAAATGTCACTGTGCGCTGAATTTTTTGTTCTTCCATCCTGAGTACAGTTTTCAAACAGGTGTCAGCCATCAAAGAGTACTTTTCATACCATGTGCGTTTTGCCACATTATCCATAGTTATATCTTGATAGACTTTGCCAAACATTTCCCTAAAACCCAGCCGCACTAGATCTGTCATTCCCCCAACCCTGCAGCTCAGTAAAATACTTTCACAAAGGGCAATGAGGTTAGTTTGGCATGATTTGTCCCTGGCGACTCCATGTCTTCTAGCAGTCAACACATTCCTTTCAAAGTGCTCATATGACATGTGCTTAAAATTCATTCTATAATTTGAGCAAATGTTGACCAAAGTATTAGTCTGTAGTTTCTGGAGTTCACCCCTTTTTAAAACTTGTGACATTAACATGTCAGGAATTTTCTGGTTCCTCTCTTGTATGTGATTTTTTAAAAATTCCCAGTAGTGACTCCCTGGTTACACACTTAAATTCCTCCAGCACCCTAGGAGGAGATTTGGCTGTACCTGAAGACATGAACTCATGACATGAATTAAGGCTTGCTCTTCATTTCCAATCCTTTTGGTTTGCAATTCCTTTATTATACAGATTGTTTTACTCCATTAGAATTCAAAGACTCTCGAGAGAACCAGCAGCTGTGGGAATGTTCTTGTCCTTACCAGGAAAATTGTTTTAAAGCAGCACTGAAAGCAAAGAGCGTCTGTAACCAGATTTGTGAGGCAGATGCTGGTGCAGAAGGAAATAGGTTTTATTCAGGTGCTGCATGATCTGGAAGAATGGCAGACTCCTATCTGAAAGCCCATCTCCTCAGTAAGACCAAGGCAAAAGCTAGTATGCAGAGTTCCTGCTCCGTTTTAAATGATGGTTCTTTGGAGCCTGCAGGCAGCTGCTGAACAGTCATAATCCCCATCCAGGTAGTTTAGCTTGTTCCCAGCTGCTGTTCCTTTCAGGCTCCCTCCCGGAGCTGTGTGTGGAGCCACGCTATGGGCCATGCGGCTTCTAGGGCCACAGGTCACGTACTCCTGGGTGAGACAGAGAACAAACACATGGGCAAATGCATCACCAAGTGGGCAAGAGAGAGAGAGAGGCTCCCTCTGGGAGGCCCTAGGTCAGGTGGCTGCTAAGGCCACGTGGCCCATGGGCAGAACAGGGGAGTCTATCATGCTGGTGCAGGTCACTAGCAAGCAAGCCACCAACCAGTGAGCCTTTTTTGTTCCTCCGGGATTGTATTAGTTCGGGTGTGGGGCAGGCCAGGTGCTTTCTCAAAGTGACCAATCAACTTCCCAAACCTTCGCGTGCTTTGGGTGGGTCCACCTTCCAACCTACCCCTTCTTTCCCCAGGCAGACCGGCAGGCCTCCTTGGTTGAGCACCTCCCTCTGCACCATTCTGACTTCTATGGCTCATATACCCACTTTCCCCTGCTCCCACCCCCAATCTTGTACTGGATGAAGGGGCTTTTTTAATCTATCCAATTATCTTGCTATCTTTGCACTCTTGGGCCCTTCTCCATTGACATTTCTAGCTTCCCACACACTCAGTGTAAGAACCTCCCCCTGCTGCCATCTTGGCCAATGAGGGAGACTCCCTGGCATTCCAGACAGACTGTCTGCTGGGAATACGTCCATTATAATAACTACGTACGGTATGGTGTCAGGTGGGTACTAGACTTATTGGAGTGATCACTTCAAAGTTATAAATGTCTAATCACTATGTTGTATACCTGAAAATAACATAACATTGCATATCAACTAAAAAAAAAAATTAAACTGAAGTGCATCCTGACATGTGATCAACAACAACTTCCAGATTCATGCTGGCACAGTTGACTCCATAATTCGGATGTTTTTTTCTGGTTTCTCAGTTTCAGAGTTAGTCACCTGCCTGCTTCCTGTCTTTGGAAACTCCCACGCACTACGCCCATTTTGAAAAGCCTGCTCATTGTGAACATTCAACTCATCGTTCTGGACTTGTATCTCACCCCAATGCCTGAACTGAAACTGACATTGAAAACTTAGGACATGTGCCCTGTCCTGCTGTTTCTGGACAGTTATTGGGTCTCTGCGCCACACCACCTTCCGGCCCCCTGCCCTTGCTGCCAGAACTGGCTCCATCGACTTTCTCACCATGAAGTTGCACACACTGTGTGCTGGCGTCTGAGCTGTCTTCTCCCAGGCTTCGCTGGTACCGTTATGAATTTATCAAACCAGCATGCACCATAGCACAGTCTGCTGACCCCATGGCACTCTGGGGAAAGACTGTGTTCCATTACCAAGGAGCTCAAAGTGGACCCCACCCTGCCCCATCTCCTCTGTGATCAACTCAGCTCTTGTCAGAAGATCCTGCATGGCTTCTGAGCACCCATCGTGAACTTGATCTTGTAGATAATTAATAGAAGTTTATTGAAATGATTTATGTAACAATGATCTATCTATATTCATTTTGGGGAAGGTTCTGTACATTTTTTAGCTGCTCATTCACAAAGCAGATGTGTCCTTCCAAAACCAAGGTCACCTTTGTCAAAACACAGGAGATTTAGTATAGTTCATTCCCTATCCGTGCCGAGACACACCACCTTTCTACTGTTCCCGTGTGACTGTTTAAGCCTCTTAAACTGAATGCAGTTCAGACATGCAAAATTCTAGGCACCGGCAGGATCCCTGGCCCAGGGTAATTATCCCAGTGCCGAAAACCGATGTGATCCTCTCCAAGGTGGGGCACCCTCAGAGGTCACACCACTGCTCTAGCAGGAAACTCCAGGTATCATGCAGAATATTTACCTGCAGTGGGTTCAAAGGATGACAACCAGAAGTAAGCCATCTTTCAGATTCTGTGTGAAAACATGGGACTTGGGACATTTCTGTCCAATCCCACAAGATTGCCAAGCTCCGATGCACAGGCCATATGTTTCAATCCAATATATGTGCTTCCCACGGGGACCAGAATATCCCTCGATTCATGAGCATCTCCATCCACTCTCCCACCTCACCACAGGTCAGTCCAAGTCCTGTGTAAATGTGGGAGCTGTGCCTCAGCGGCAGGATGATACCATGTCGTTACTTGTCAACCTTTATTTGCCAATGAGGACTTGTGTATTTAACACACTAACTTGTTTCTAACTAAAATAATTGTATTTTATATGTATAGGAAGTTTATGAAAGACAATTTCCTATCATACTGATTATTCACATATTGAATTTTAGCCTAATACATTATCGCAAAAGGTATTCAGAAACAGTACACAGCTGCCCTCTTGTGTCACTTTCGTATAATCAAATCTATTAGTGTTTAACCAGTGATTCTATTAGCTATGCATTTTTAAAGGTCACCATTACTCTTCTACTTCTGATATTAATATCCTAAATTGTAATTTACAAAGCACAAGATATAAAACTATACCAGCTCTCTGTATCAATTTAATCAGGTCTTATCGACATCTAAATATTTAAGATGTAACAATTTACTCTGTCCATGTCCCCTCCTTTCCCAAATACCCAAAAGTCTTAACAAGCTTTGGTATTATCTCATCATAATTAATTAGTTCTCAGTTAATATTTAATCTGTTCTTATTGAGGGCATGGATTTTCACTAATAGTTTGTTACTGACCACTCAGTGGCCCCATAGAAGATGAAATGGAAGCAAGTTATCTTTTGTAACAACTGACAAGGATATCCCCCACAGAGGGTGAGAATCTGGTCTGACCTTGCATAGAGGCACCCAGGCCAGCAAGGCAGGACGCCAGAGCAGGCTGACCAGCGTGGGGCACCACCTAGGTGGACGGTTGGAGGCAGGTTCCAGGGCTGGATGGTGTGGTTAGAAACACCCAACCAGGCAGGGACGGGACTGCACTTCCCCATGGTGCATCTTTTTTCTTTGAAAAACCCTGCACAGAACCAGCGGGATGGGAACTGGTCTGAGCTGGAAACTGGCCTCAGCTAGGCTGCTTCCCCTCCCTTGCCCCCGAGGGATCCCACTTTCAATAAACTCCTTGCTTTGCTACTAGCTCGCTGTCTCCTTGTGTTTCCTCAGTGGCTCCAGTCTCACAGAGGGCAACTATGGTTTCTGTTGCCATTCATTCATTAAGCACCTACTATGAGCAAAGTACTGTCTTAAGGTTATTACAAACAGAATATAGACAGCATGCATAAAAGGGAAGCCTTTTCTCCACTGAACACATAAAGAAACCCAGGCACAGGACTTACGTAGTGCCTTCCAAGAATTTAGTAAAAAATTCTTGGGTAATGGTAGTCCCATTCTTCAGACTGTAACTCTGCCAACCAAGACAAATGCTCTGTTCTCCAGCATCTCCCACCATAATAAGCGAGCTCCACAAGTTCATGGCCAGCCAACCCTCCAGTATCCTGGAAACAATCTGATTAAAGTGAGAGGATAGTTAGACAATGAACATAAGTTTATCATCAGTATTGACACTAATGGATGTTCTGTTTCTTTATTAAGTTGCTGGGTTCCCTTGTTAGGTATTAGGTGGTTTTGTCTGTATTAGAGAAGGATGGATGTTATTTTGGGGAAATTAGGGACTGTACTTTTGCACTGACTGACTCTCATTGGTGGCTACACACAATAGCAGGTAGAGGGAGGGTCCAGTAGTGACACAAGAGGATCAACCAGTTGTTCAGTCTCAGTCCCTCACCTCCTGGGAGGAGTAGCTTCTAAAACTTATAATAAAGAGATAGAAATGTAATGTAGTGCAGAAAGTATAAGCTGACGTGTAACATCTTGTGACCATAAGCAGGTGTGCATGGAGGTGGAAGGGGGGATTCTAGAGAGGATGTGGGAATGAGGAGTGAAGAATGTAAGCCAGGAACGACACTGTACTTCCTTATTGTATTGTTATATAAGCCCAGCTCTTCCAGTACTGAGGGTGGTATCTCCATAGTGGGCACAAAATGAAATCAGTCCTGCTACATTAGCTCCAGCCTGACGAAAGAGATGTCTGGGAAACCATCCTTCTGAGAGTGTAATGTAGCAACATTTGGAATCACTTGTGGCAGTGATCTTGAGCTAAGCAATCCAATGTAGCAGTGGATTGCTTAGCTCAAGATCACTGCCACAGTTTGGAGTCAGAGGAGAATAGGGCCAGGGGCACAGCCTCGCTGCAGAGCCAGGCTTCCCGAAGCAGCGAGGTACAGCAAGAAAACCGTGAGAGTTAAAATCATAAGTCCTGGGCTCCTGTTCTAGCTCTGTCACTAACTTGCTGAGTGACTTTGGGCCAATAGCATCATCTTTAGGGTTCCTAGTTTCTTCATTTTTCAAATGCTTTCCTTGGGCACTCAGATAGTCCCTCCATTGTTAAAGCTCTCTAAACTCAGTCCCTTGCATGATAAATAGACCTCATTGTGTCTGTCTGCCCACAAGTGCTGATTTTTTCATTTGTGTTGAGCTGAACTATACCCCCCCCAAAATTCACATGTTGAAGCCCTAACACCCAGTACCTCAGAATGTCACTGTATTTGGAGATAGTTTCTTAAAAGAGGTAATTGAATTAAAATGAGGTCATGAGGATGGCTACTAATCCAATATGACTGGTGTCATTATAAGAAAAGGAAATTTGGACAGTCAGGTACAGAAGAAAGACAATGCGAAGACACAGGAGGAATATGGTTGTCTACCAAGCCAAAGAGAGAAGAAGCCTCAGGAGAAACCAATCTGGCTCACACCCGAATCTCAGACTTCTAGCCTCCAGAACTGTGAGGAAATAAATTTCTGTGATTTAAGCCACCCAGTCTGTGGTACTTTGTTATGGCAGCCTGAGCAAATGAAGGCAATTTCTAACTCTTTTCCTATTTACCCATCCTCTTTTATCCCCCATTCTCTCTCTCTGCATTTTCCTTTCTATTAGTACTTCCTCTCACTCAGCAATCTTAAACACTTATGCAAGGTCTCCCTTCCAATTCTCTCCCCCTCTCTCGCTCTCTCTCTCTCAGGTTCTAATGCACACAGTTGTATATGTAAAAACCATGGCATTAACATGCACCAGACAGAAAGCAGTTTCTGTGACTATAAGGAGTCCTTATGAAAACTAAAACAAACAATGGCATTCAGGGTCAGAAAGGGCTTGGTGAAAGAGATAAATAAAGTGTTGCTGGAAATGTAAATCAGTAGAAACTTTCTGGAGGGTTATGTGGCTATATATATGAAAAGTTTAAAAAGTTCATACCCAAATGCTGAATAACCCAGTGGGCTGGTGGGGGGGTGAGGGGGGTGGGCAGCGCAGAAAACCAGGAAGGCAGGTGGGGGGATAAAATGCAAATGGCCAATAAGCATGTGAAGAAAATGTTCAACCTTATAAGCAATCAGAAATGAAAAGATACAACAATATACTAATGGTAGGTATCTAAACTGATAAATCTTGCTGAGTGACAAATTAACAATATTTCTTAACAGCCTTAAAATTACATGTTCCCTTTGTTTCAGCAACTCCATTTGAGGAATTTAATGTAAGAAAGTAACAATATGAAAATATTCGCTACATCATTTTAAAAGGAAATAATCTAAATATCCAAAAAGATAGTTAAATAAATAATGTATTAATATGATGAATATTTGTTAAAAATTATTTCATGATAAATTTTCATTATGAAATGCTAAATGGGGAAAAGGTACATAAAATTGTCTGTAAAAAAATTATTAAGAATAAATTCATATGTATAACTACCCAACAAGGACACACATCAACACCAACCAGGTCTAAGTGTCGGTTTATAAGTTATCTTTCTTCTCTGTACTCTTCTGAATGTTTCATAGTTAGAATAGATTACTTTTTATAGTAAAGAACCAGCACATTCTTAAAAAAATAAAAAGAAGAAAACAGGAAACAGAAGGGATGGGATGGAAAGAAAGGAGAAAACAGGACTGCACACACTGGAAAAGGTGATGTCACAATATGTCACAAATTTATCCTAGAGTCCAAGTCTGAACCCTGCTGGTGTCACTGTGGGGCCTACATTTGGTGAAAGTGACACCGAAAAACAAACTGGGTAAAGTCCTGACCAGTCTAACGGCCCCAGTGACAAGAGGTTTGAGTTTGGAGCAGACGCAGCTTAACTCACTCTACAAATCTTCTCAGGAGAAGAAACAGGACATGAAATAGAACACAGTCTGGCTTCAGTACTCCGAGGACCCTGTTGTTCTTTTATCTCAGTTTGCAGCTGCAGAATCGCAAAGGAAAGAGATACTGATTTCCCGATTTGAGATATGAGAGTCTGGACACCATCAACACTTCTGTTACTCCAAGTGTCCTTGCTACTGGTTAGGTTGACCAGAGCGGGACCGCCGCCCAGCACACCTTCCCCACTGACCGCAGCCGGGCAGCCAAGCCGGGACTGGGACATGAAAGGGACAAGAAGAGCAGCTAGATACGCACTCCTTCTCCTCCTCCCCATTGTACATGGATTGAGCTTCCATCAAGGAAACCAGTATGGCCCTGACTGGTGTGGCTTGGTGGGTGGGGTGTCATCTGGCAAACTGAAAGGTCATCGGTTGGGTTCCCAGTCAGGGCTCATGTCTGGTTTGGGGTGTGCAGAGGTAACCAATTAATGTTTCTCTCTTACATTGATGTTTCTCCCTCTCTCTCTGCCTAAAAATAAATAAATAAAATCTTTAAAAAAAAATAGAAAACCAGCATGTTATGGGAGAGGCACAGTGACGAGAGACAGAGAATCTGGGTATTTATCCACCTTCAAATCATCTGCCATTTCATTATGACAAATTTGTCAGTTTTCTCAGGCCCTGGTCTTCTAATCTATAAAACAGGACAATCGTGCCATGCCTTCCTGCAGGTGCAGGGCTGGACTAAGGGTCTCTGCTCCCCTGAAAATCTGTGAGTTAAGAGGAACATGCAGGGAAGATCATACATGTTGCTGGTCAAACTTGTCCACCTCAGAAATGTGAAATGACCCAAATTCAACAGAACACAGCAGAATCTCTACTCATCTTAGCTCTCCTCAGACTAACATAATTTCTCAGACTTAAAAAAACAAATACATATAAAGGCTGGCACATCACACAACCCTAAATTCAAAGAATGTTTCCCAACTTGCACTCACATGAAGCCGGTGCTCAGCATTTCCCAGACGCGTTCGGAACCCAGCTTTCCAATGAGGGCCGCAGCCTCGCAACTGAGTGCAGCATTGCCTTGTGGGCGTCGCTATGTTATAAAGACATGAAAAGGTAAACAAGGCCAGCACAGAGAGGTTCTGCTTCCTGATACCGAAATTATTTTGAAAGATCCATTTGACTTGAAGCTAAAACTTTCTGAGTTTTTCTTACAAGTGAGACATTGGAACTCTGTGTCTACCCTGGACTCAGCTACTCCTTTCTTCCCTGTCCTGCCAGCGAGGCTACTGCTCTGCAGGTCACCTGATACGACACAGTCATCTTTGAGACCAGGACTTCTTTCTGCTGATAACTCCCATCCACCCCAATCAGTCGTGGTATAAATCTTTGATCTGTGCATAAATACTATAATTAAATCAAACCTGTCAAACTCTTAAGCGTTAAAAATGACAAAACTACTGCTTTCAGGTCTCAGTCATGATCAAGTAACATATTAAGGCCAGAAGCTCCATTTAAAGTTCCAAAAATGTTTCAGTCTCCTTCAAACACAAAACTTTTTGATGATGCTAAGAGGCTGGCACGGTATTATTGTTATCATACCACAAATATCTTTATATGGCTGCTTGGAAAACAAATCATCATAAGAACCATCTCTCCTGTCTCTCTAGAACATAAATCATGAAAATGGACAAAGGCTCACTGTCCCCATTCCTTGAGTTTCCAGCTGGAAGATGGCTGTAAGCAGAAAGGAGCCACATCACCTGGCCCACGGGAGCTGGGGCCCAGACACACCTCGAGGGAGCGTCTGCAGGTGGGTCACACAGATCAAGTTTGTCCCACAGGGTTTTCAGGCACTTCTCTCCTGACCCCACTCAGATTAATGTAAACCAGTGGGAATGTGACTTGTAAACAAAAAATATAATGCGTAATCACAATACAGGCAACCTTTGAACAACATGTTCTAACCACACGGGTCCGCTTATAGTAGACTTTTTTTTCAATAAATGTATTGAAAAATATTTTGGAAATTTGCAACAATTTGAAAAAATTCAGACAAAGTTCATAGCCTATAAATATCAAACAATTGAGAAAAAGTTATTTATCCATGAATGCATAAAGTATATGTATTTTCTTTTGCTTATGATTTCCTCATTTCCACAAGAATATCTCTCCCTCATGATTTCCTTCCTCTACCTTATTTTACTGTAAGAATACAGTATATGTTATACATAGAAGACATGAAACAGACAAAATACATGTTGATGGTTTATGTTCTTGGGAAGGCTTCTGAAGGTCAATAGTAGGCTATTAGTGGTGAAGTTCTGGGGGAGTCAAAGTTATATGTGAACTTTCAACTGTGTGGGGTGGGGGTGGGGCCAGTGCCCCCAACTCCTGTGCTTTTCAAGGGTTAGCTGTAAAAACATGATACTGTCATTGGATCATCAATGCCACTTCTTTCTTAAAAAAGCAACATAAGCAACATAACGGAAAGTTCGTAGAGTTTTCAGAAATCACCTTTTGTGGCACCATCTTGAAAGTCAAGTCATTTCTTTCCAAAAGAAACACATACCTGCAGCCAGGAAATATTTGCAAATTTCAGAGTGTTTCCACAGCAAGCATTTTACTAGGCATCAATTAGGGGAATAATACACCCAAACTATTATCAATTATTAATTCAAATGTGACAAGGGTAGCCAAGACAAAGTGTGCAAACATGCTGTCAAACTTTTTAAGGGGCAGATATTCAAATTTCTTGTTAGAATTTTATTGTTTTTAAAAAGCCATGATTTACCTCAGAGTAAGGACTTACTATAAATAATTACCAACAGTGTTTTTGCACTGTAATTTTCCCCCGTGTCATCCAGTTAGCAAATCTAACTCAAAACACCTATGAGCTGGGGGTGACAACCCCTGAGTCTGTCCAACATAAAATGGGAAAGAGCAGCATTTGAATTAATGGCTCTGCGGCGGACTGCCTGACATAAACCCCAATGAGCACGCACTTTCCAAAAACATTCGGGGAGGCGGTAAGGACGCAGAAAGCCTGCATAGTAACCGACTGTCCAAAAAAAAGGAAGTGAAGTATTCCACATCCATAAAACTTTGTTTATACAATTAAGTCTTTGCAACCTGCTGATTTTTTTTTTTAGGGGAGTAAGTCATAATTAGAAAAATGAAAGAGTAGTACATACACATAAATTCATGTGTGTGCATATCCTGATATTTGTCCATAAAGGGTTTATTAAAAATATGAAAACATTTCATTACTACTTAAAATTTGGGAGTAGACTGGAATACATCTATTACTCACTGCCAGTGACTCAGTTTTTCTCTGCGTCTAATGTTTAGATGGACAGAAACTGCTTCTAGTGCAGCTTTTAGAGCTCAGTTCCAACAGCAGCTCTGCAGAAAAATCTGTCACACCCTCCCCCAAGTCAAGTCGACCCCCTTCTCAGCTACAAGAGCTCAGGGTACACCAGGCTTCCCATTTCATAACATTTCTTAAACTGCAATTAAGCAATTCATTTTGTAAGTATACACAAGTATATACAAATGTATAAATACATATCCTTAGTTGGTTAATATCAGTGTCCCCTACCAGTATGTTAAAGATTTATGAGGAAAGTTCCTATGTTCTCTTCCTTGAATCACATAAACACAGAGTAAATATGAGATATACGAGGTCTGTCTGGAAAAAGTCCAGCCATTGTTAATATAAGGAAAATGGTTTACGCAACAGCAATGTATTCTAGCAGCCAAGGAGAGCAACCTGGAATGCACATGTGTGAATACTATACTAGTCAGTGGAGGTGGTAGATGCCATTGAGTGAGCATGTGCATCGTGTGGCCATTGCATTCAAAATGAGCAAGTAAGAGCAACGAATCTGCATCCAATTTTGCATTAAGGTTGAACATTCCTCCTCAGAAAGTATTCAGATGATTCAGAAGACCGCAGCTATAGGTAACTGGTGATTGGCAGCTTCATCATAACAATGCATCTGCTCAAGCATCATGTCTCCTGCAGAGTTTTTTTGTGAAACATCAAATCACCCAGGTGACTCAGCCCTTCTACAGCCCAGTTTTGGCGCCCTGCGACTTCTGCCTTTTCCCAAAACTAAAACCACTTTTGAAAGAGAGGAGATTTCAGGCCCTCAGTGAGATTCAAGAGAATATGATGGGGCAGCTCATGGCTATTGGGAGTAGCCCCAGTCACTGCCTCGTTTTTGCCAATCATTTAGAAAGCACAAGATTTTGCTAAACCCCAGTCCTCTCCTTCTACATACCTACTGGTCGAAGTTAAATTCATTTGATATTTATTATGGATATCCTTCATAGGGCCCAGAGAAACAATTTCTAATTCAAGTGATTGTCAACAAGGTATGTAAGTATAATGTATCATAAAAGAAAACTTAAGACTCTTTGGAACATTTGAACTATAATAAAATAATTGACATTTCAATCACATTTGCCACACAGTATTTTCTGTGGGTGGCAATCTTTCCATCATCTATGAAATTTGATGCTTGTCAGATAAGAGGAGGTGGCCTCACCGTGTCAGCAGGATGCCTTTGAACATCTGACGTGGAGTGTGGGCAGGCCCTCGGCAGCAGGGTTCGGGGCTGCCTAATCCCAGGAGCCACAGTAACAAGAACCCATTTCTTCCTGTTTTTAGCTGGGTCCTGCCACTTGCAGCCATGCATCTACTTTACTTTTTACTCAGTCTAGTCTAAATATCTCTTCCCCATCTCACGACCTTTTCATTCTTATGCTTTCTGCTTACTCACATCTTACTCCTGACTTTCTTCTTCCTTTTCTATGTCTTTTAGCTTCTAACAATACAACCAGTTAGCTAACCTGCTCTGCCTTGTGAACTCAGGCTCTTCAAGGAGATCTGGACAGGTTCAGTCCTCGTCAACCCTGTGAGGCAAAGTTCTCGTGAAGCCCCCATCGAGGGCACCTGGGAGGTCCGTAGGCCAGTCACCTGGAGCCAGTCTGCCGTAACCAGCGCGGACAGCAGCCCTCTGGAAAAAGGCCGTAAGTGTGGCTATCCTTGGTCAAGGACCGGAAACTGGTTCATTTATAGGGCAACCTAATAACTAAATTTGGAATGCAGTAAAGTGCCTTATTTTTTCAAGTGGAATAACTGACGTTCAGGTTGGGCTTGCTCTATTCAGTCTACTATCCTCTTTCATGTTTGCAGCTTTAAAAAAAAAAGTGAAAAGTAGCAAAGATCAAAATGCCATGGTATAAGTACAGATCAGCCACTGGGCTCTCTATTCTGATGTTGACTTTTCACGCTCTACATCTATTTTCTAATTCTATTTTCATCAGAATTCTGCTGCTTCCAAGTACAAATATAATAGACAAGGGCCTGAGAATTTTGCTTAGAACTGTAGAAAGTGCTTGAAGTCCCCACTGGGACCATATCCAGTTTTCTGCGATCACAAAACTCTTATTCAGTTCTGTGCGTAGGAGAAGCAGATTACATACAGAAAGGAACAGAACTTTTCTTTTATCTTCTTAGAGAGAAGCAGATTGCATAAAGAAAGGAACAAAACTTTTATCCTCTTTTTAGTTTACTGAGTATTTTTGTAAAAATGATTTTGATAGACTTCTGGTGGTCATGTATGTCCCAATTACTTATAAAACTATCTTTGCAAATTTTTAAGTTAATAAAATTATAAGCACAGTATATTCTAAACCTAAATTATCTTAGTTTAGCAAAAACTTTACTAGGTTATTTATTTCTCTGTGGCTTTGGCTCCAGAGAGTAAATTTATTATCACAGAGGGAAAACAAAATCTTGGAGATAGAAAAAGATAGCAAATTATTCAAATAAATAAATAAGCTGTTTTGTAACTTGAAATATTAGCATGTTTGATGATTACTGCCATACAAATATTCATTTCATACTTCTGTAATATAAAAAATACCTACCAAGTTCAAGATTTAGAAAGAAGTGTTTACTCTGTGAGCAAGTGACGTAAGTGTGTCATTCAGAGAGCTGATCAGTTTATATTGAGCAGAGCTCATGTGCCATCAATTCTGTAAAAGGAACTTACACAAAATAATACAGTAAGGCTAAGGTTCTAGTCTCCATAGATTTATGAGTACAAAAATAGGGACTAAATATGGGAAAATTAAGGGAAAAAAGCAATTATATTCTATGATAAATGAGCCATTCTTAGCTGAGAAATCAGAGCATCTTCCCGTTTCATGTACTTAATTTGTGCATCTTCTATTCTTTGCTTCAAGCTGTTTCTTTCATCTTACAAGTTCAAGAAAATTAAAACTGTACTATTGAGGACATAGGAGGAGTTTAATCTTGAAAGAAATGAACTGCAATAATGCATTACTATTGTTTTACTTTGATATAAAACAATAATGACATTGATCCTTAAAAAGCATGATATCATTATCATTTAAAACTAAGTATATTTGGGGAGGAAGACACATTTTGAATGATTCACCAACATAAGGGCCCCGATGCCAACACACACCTTTGATGCAGTTGGATGTGAGTTGTCACGATAAAGCTAAGCCCATGGTATTATCAGTGACCCCCGCTCAGAGACACCAAGGGCTAATCATTCATGCTCGAGAAACCAAGGTGAGACCCAAGAAGTGGAACCATTTTTTATATTCTGCATTTATTTAAGCAAACCGAATATGTAGAGATAGGAAATTAAAGCGTTATAATGTTTTACAAATACAGAAAGAAGACACAGAATATTAATACCCTGAAGAGAGTGCATCTGAGAACACGGTTCTGTCTCAGGAGAACACCTGCAGCGACCACACCGACGCCGTGGCTGACACGTCCACCCACCACCCTTGTCATGACAGCATTCAAGTAGTTTTAATAGATAAATCAATGACTTGCTTTTAAATGATTAATAATACTCATGATTATGGTAGCCTCGAAGGGTTTGTGAGTGACTATACTATACATGCGTGATGCTAGGCGTAATGTGTTTTCGATGCCGCTGTACATTACGCAGGGGGAGTGATGTCTTATTACACAGTTACTGTGACATCCACTAAAATGTGAGCTAGTTTGCATAGGTTAGTCCTTTGGGCAGCGCGATGTCGCTCTAGTCCACCAAGGCTTCAAGATTCACAGTGTAGAGGAAAAAACATGAATTAAAGCATTTCTACTAAAATATATTTTAATAGCTGGTGTTAACGATTTGCATAACAAAAGCCAAATTATATTAATAACATTGTGTTGTTCGTTCTGTAAGCCCCTTCATTTTAAAAACATTGTTTCCTCCCAAACTGTAAGCTCTCAAAGTTAGTAGGAACTTGCAAATTAGTCATCAACCACAATTCTACATATTTTGAAGCAAATAGAAGCCAAACTGCACAATGATTCAATTTTGCATTTTTATCACAGGTCAAAGACCAAGCATTTTCACAGTGTGCCTGTAACACACTTATTGCTGCTTCTAAATGCTCAGCCATTCCTTGTGTGGACACTGAAGAATGAGACCATAATGCAGATTTCTCTTTTCCTTTCAGTAAATCATTCTTAGTAGCAACTGGATTACAAAGAAGTATATACTATGCAAACTGAATACCATAGAGCAAACACAAAAAGCATATGAAATTCCCATGAATACAACAAAGTAACATGGACAATGGGGAAGACATTTGCCCTGGGAGTCCATCCTTCCAGGCCTGTGGATTCCAGGAGTCTAAGCATCATGGAACAATGGGCATAGAAGCTTCATCTAATGTCATGATTTTTTTGACGGTTAGTAGTTGACAGACACCCAGAAAGTACCCTACTGGGCATGAACTACTTGAGGAGACTTTTTTCATTTACATAGCTTCTCGCATTTGTTTAAATAGCTTCTCACTTAGCTAAAGCTTTGTCACCATGTCATGTGACCCAAAACAAGCACACTTCAGCCACTTTTAGATTACCAGAAGCAAATAGCTAAGGTATAATGAATTTATGAAGTGCATTTCATCTCGTGTAATGAATTCAGCCTCATAATATAATTCTTCTATCTTACAATAGGAATTTAAAATCTCAAACCTAAAATTAATGTTTATGCATCTCAACTACATATAAATCTACAAAGAATATTTCAGAAATTGATAGAAGGAGTCAGTATTTTCTAAAGTTCTAAACCTTTAGAAGTAAAATACAATCAGCTATCACCCTTCATATCTGTCATGAGCATCTCACTTCCCCACCACAAAAATACCAGTCATGGGTAATAAAACTTCACTATAGAACAGGCAGAAGCTTGCCGGCTTGGTTTTCTTTCCCAGACCATAGTGAATAAACAAGGGTAATCAAAAAGGCACCTATTTTTGTATATATCTATATTATAATTTTGGTACAAACTATGTCCACTCTATATAGAGATTTGTTCTTAAAGGGTCATCCATATTTTCTTTATCTTTTCATTAAAAACATTCCACTGGAGATGGACGAACCTGAAAAACAGATACTCCTCTTCAACTTCCACCACTTTAGAAAAGCGCCCCCCCCCACACACACACACACAGTATTGTTGCGCTCCACACAGAGAGAATCAAGAAAGAAAGGCTGTGGCAAAACTGGCTAAACCGTATCTTCATCATCTTCAAGCAATGGACCTAGTGGCAAGACCGGGGCTGGGCTGGTCTCATCCATCTTCATACAAGGTGCTCTTGGAAATTGTGCTTGCAAATACCAGTGTGGTGTCTGGAGGAGAGGGGTGGCCTGGGGAGACCGCAGGGGCATGTGACAATCAGATAAAATGTTTCAAATCGGGCTACTCTGCCGATGTGTAAACGATGACAAGAAGACCCAAAGAAGTCATTTTACCACAGGTGAGAGACCGGAAGCTTTCCTAGAGACCAGGAATTAGTAAAAACATTCACTGCAGAAACTTACAACAAAAGCACATGTTCTGTTGCTATGCTTTTCTCCCGAGATACACGATCCGTGTACGGTTTTGTTTTCGAAGCCTCAGAAAGCCTATCACCCTGCCCTCGTGCTTTCACCAGGCTGGAGAACACCAAACGCGGAAAATCAGGAGCACGCTCTCTGTGCTCGGGCACTTGCAGTCTTCTGTACCTTGAATTTTAAAACCGTGTTTTTTAGACTCTTGTTGAGCTGTCAGCATTGTGTGTGAGATACCTCTTGCCAAATTGAAGGTGGACAGGGGGTGTGTTGAAGGGGGAAAAGCTGTTCAAGAATGTAGTTTGGAAAATGATGCTGTAAAAATAGCACTTTGGTATTAAACATATGTTTCCTAGATTTCTGCTGAGATGCTTAATATTCTAACGAGCTTTTGGAACAGTGACAACACTATCAAGTTAGAGGGTTAGGGGCACATGACATCTTCCTCAGTCTTAGGGTAATATAACTGCCCTCTAGTGAAATTCTGATCAGATCTTCATTCCTGAAGGCTAGAGGCAGAAACATCTTGCTATGCAAACATTATGTAAAGCTTACAATTTTAGGAGAATTATTCCCCAAATAAGTGTTGACTTTTACATTCAGTGAATCTGATTTTGAAATCAGTGGATGACAAAAACAACGAAACACCGAGCTGCTGCTTTATGGTAACTTCCCCCATTATAACCATCGTTTTCAGTCAGTTTCCTATGAATGTGCTACTTATCAAAAGTGGTATCTGTCCTATGTGTGGACTACAAATTGAATCAACAACTACTCCTTTTTTATAATCATGAAAAGAAGTCTGGGTGAAATGTAAATATTTACTTAATTAACAGTATCATAAAATTGAGCAAGCTTATTTCCCTCAGTTTTAATGAACAGAAGTGTTTGCAAGAATATTGCAAGTTCAGTTTGTTTGTAGGTTTGTGTACAGGACATCAAAACTGATATAGGGTTTAATCAATTTAATTGTGACTGGTCATTGCAATAAAAAAAAAATAAGTCAAGCTGGTTATTTGGTAATCCATAAAGCTCACTCAAAAAAAAAAAAATCTCTTGTTATTTGCCTGAATTTTTTTCTTTTCAATTTTATGGTGCTGTCATGTAGGTGAAGCTTGCATGTAATAAATTTTATTTTATTTACTCTCTTAGACAGATAGAATGAAATTACAGGTATTCAAAAGTATTTGCCAACCTTTCAAAGGTGTTAATGAATTAACTTTTGCCTTTGGACTGATAAACATTTCAGTAAAAGATATTTTTAGGAAATGTTTCATTAATTTGTTTGATTATATCATGTAAGGATATGGTATCATACAAGACCCACATACTTTGTCACATTTTTGCAACTTTGCTTTTTCAGTTTCATCTCAACTACAGAGTCAGATCCTGCATGAACACCACCCTGCTGCATGTCTCAATAAGTGGCACAATCAGAAAACACAGTTGCTGATGGATGATAATCCCTCAGGTGGTCCAGACGGGGGGGGGGGGGGGGGGGGGGGGGGGGGGGGGGGGGGGGGGGGGGGGGGGGGCAGGGGACTCAGGTGAACGTCATAACCCGCCAGTAACAGCTGCAGTCAGGGCTGCAAATCCAGCAGGAAACTGCAAGGTCACTCATTTGAAAATCAGAATCTACAACAATTTCATTTCGTGAACAACCTGTTGGGCCTGTAGCTACAATCTCTGATGACTTTCCTATCTCACCTCCTGAATGTGATTCAGATAACAAAAAACAGAAAGTGAAAAGAAAGTCTTTTCATTAACTAGTTTCAGTGGCTAGATTTCCATTCCAGAATCTGAGTACCATTTCCAAAATAAGAAACCGGACCCCCTCTCTCTTTCTTTGTAGAGTCGGTAGTTTTCACTCACTGGTTTTCTCCAGCACACTTCATGTCCCACTTTGTCACTGGTTCCTGTTAAGTTTTCTTAACTTTTAAATCAATAGCGGCATTAAATTGATAAAAAGCTATTCAATAAACACCTAAATCGCTTATTTACTAGAGTATACATCTATTTCCTAAGGTGTAAATCCTTCAAAACTAGAGTGCAATGCAGCAGGAGAATCTCAAGCAACTTTTCAAAATATGTTTTTCTGATGAGCTGGCAACTAGAGGAAGGGCTTTTAGAGATCAGCCACACTTTTGCTTTAGTAAGAGAAATGGGCAGTGCAGCTGCCTATGTTACAGAAGCTTGAACCTACATGTCATGCAACAGGGTGAAGGCTATTAGGGAAATAATAGAGATGACCTTAAATTTGCCCTTTGCAGAGTACCTGTCAAGTTATTTGGTCCTGACATTCTGTGGAACCAAGCACACACTTGAGCCCATAGAATGTAAATGGGGAGTAGGATATGCCTTGGTACAAGTGAGAAATAAGTAGACCCCAGTTGGCCAAGGAAACAAAAAATTTTCTTTGTTTGGTAGAAGTTTCTAGGTCCCTAAGGCCACCAGTCAATGCGATTTTAACCAAACTGTCATTCTGCCACTGCTAACATTTATTATATTAGGCAATTTTTCACTGGAATTGGAAATTGCCTAATGACTCCACAGCTAAACGGTGTTACTGAATTAAGAGAATTGGCTTCTGGTGATTCCAAAGTGACAGCGAAGAAGTCTCATATACTTGTTACATTTACAGGACAATCAACAACTCTATTAAAGTCTACAAAAATACATTTCCCAGAAGGGTTCAGTAGCCAATCAAAAGAAACCAGTAACAATTAGCAGCACCAGGTCTCCAGACTGCAGTGTTTCGTTTGCAGGAATTGCTAACACTGCTGCTGTTTGCAGCCCAGAAATCATTCCTTCTTTCTGGTACCTGTGTGCCTAATTGTCAAAGTAAGGATAAATTATTGTAAAATAACTGCCAAGTTGTCTTAAAAGTATCTTCTATCTTTTAAAAAGATTAAGTTTAGTGTACATTAGAATAAAGCTCAAAGGGCAAGGAGAAGTAACTAGTTAACAAACTCAATGTAATTCGCTGGGAGCATCCCGGTTTTCCCAGTTCTCTGCACCGTGCCGTACATCCAGCCGTCATCGATGGGCTGCACGTTGACGATGTAGTCGCCGTCCCTGAAGGAGACTTCGTCTTCATCCTGGGCACTGTAATCGTACATGGCTCGGTAGGTCCTCTGGAAAAGGAAAGACAAGGTCACACGATGAATACCAAAATAGTCATGGCCACAAATACAACACCAACGAACCAACACACTCATAAAGTAACTAGGAATGTTTCCAAGTACATTCATTTCTGCAGATCTGTACACCAGAGCCTCGTGTCCCAGCTATGCTCATCTCAAGTTCACTAGGTTGGCAAAAAGCACAACTCGGAGGGCCAGAATGAGCCACTCAATGCAACTGTTAGCCCAGCAACAAGTGAGCTCTAAAGCAGTTCAGCCCAGCTCCTCCCAGCTTCAGCCCCAGAGACATCAGGTTACACAGAGTCTCCCTGGTCCACGGTCTCCAGGGGACAAAACCTGCCGCAGTGGCAGACAGATCCAAGTCCCCACCGAATCACTGCAACTGGTCCCCTGGTAGGGGCAATAAACTTTTCTTAAGCAGTTACTAAGGATTTTTGTTTCTTCTTAGAACTATATAAAACAAATACAAGAAAAAATCAATAATTACTCTTTTTTTTGTTTTTTGTATCATAGTGGTAGAAATTTAGCATGTAAATGTTCTAAATATTAAGGTACATATAACTAAATCTTTATTATAATGAGGAAAATGTTCACTTCCTGACTTCAAACTATGTTACAAAACTGTCATCAAAACAGTATAATATTGGCATAAATCCGTGGAATGGAATAGAGAGCTCAGAAATAAACCTATGTATATATTAATTAATTTATGAAAAAGGACCCATGGATATACAATAGGAAAAGGACAATCTTTTCAATAAATTGTGTTGGCAATACTGGACAGACACATGCAAAAGAATAAAACTGCACCATTATTTTATATGATACATGAAAATTAACTCACAATGGATTAAAGATTTGAATGAAAGACCTGAAACCATAAAACTCCTAGAAGAAAACACTGGTTTCAGTGATGGTTTTTTATTTGACACAGAAAGTAAAGGCAACAGGAGCAAAAATAAATAAGTGGGACCACATCAAACTAAAACACTTCTGCACTGCAAAAGCAGCTGTCAAAAAAATGCAAAGGCAACTCATGGAATGGGAAAAAATGTTTACAAACCATATCTGTGATAAGGGGTTAATATCAAAAATATAAACTGAGTTTTGCTATACTCGTTTTCATTTAAGGTCAAGAGTTTAGCTAATATTAACATCAGACGATCTCAAGATCAAGTGAATTTGTAAACGGAGGAAACTGGCCGAGACACACAGAATTTAGAGCGACTAAAGGTAGCTTCCAAACTGCTGGGGGTGGGCGGGGGCTGAGCGACTGCCTCAGGGCCTGGAGAAGAGATTTCAGCATGAGATATCACATTTGACTAAATGAGAAACGCCACTTGCAAAGTTTACATTTAATGAGTGAATCGATGCTTCAAGATTTCCAGTAGGAGGATTCAAAGACTTGTTGGCGTTGTCATTTAAGTTTCTGTGGCCATTTTGATTAATGCTCAGATTAACTAGTTAATATGACCAAATATTTGTGCTTTATAGACCTGAATGAAGATCATAACTGGCTAACACCAATAATAAAGTAACAATAAGGATATCATACTAGTAGATTCTTTGTGTTTTATGGTTTATATGTTTTCACATCACACCTTCTCGTCTCATAGGTTTATCTCTGTAAGTCTTTTGCTTCCTTCAGATGGGTTGTACAAAGGGCAGCACATTATATACCCTTTATATGAACAAGTCCATGCCCATCAAGAAACAAATGGGTAAAGATGAAGTGGTGCATATACACACTCGAATACTACTCGGCCATAAAAAGAAGGAAATCTTGCCATTTGCAACAACACAGATGGGCTGAGAGGTTGTTACAGTAAGTGAAATAAGTCAGAGTAAGAGAAATACTGAATAATTCTGCTTATGTGTGGAATCTAAAAAAAAATGAACAAACAAAACAAAGCAGACTCATAGACAGGGCAAACCGATGGTGCCAAAGGGGAAAAAGGGTAGGGAAATGAGTAAAAAAGGTGAAGGGGGATAAGAGGCACAAACTTCCAGTTGTAAAAGTAAGTCATGAGCTTATAATACACAGTACAGGGAATATAGTCAAACATACCACAATAACTTTGCATAGTGACAGATGGTTACTAGGCTTACTGTGGTGCTCACAATGTAAGGTAAGTAAATGTCAAATAACTATATTGTACACCTAAAATCAATATAATATTGTATATTAACTATATGTTAATAATAAATTTTAAAATATAAAATAAATAGAAATCATTTTAGCATTAAAATGTACGAAGTCTATTCCACGCGAGTTTCTATTCTGGAGATGAAGTGGAATACCAGAGACAAAGGGGCACTTCAGCCCACACTCACTAGGTTTGGTGAATGCTGCATCGACCTCACGGAAGACAGGCTGGTCTGGTGCATGTACCCATAGCCCTGGGAGTGGCTCTGCTGGTAGGCTCCAGGAAGAACAGGTGCTGCACATTAAATACACACACAGATTCCTTAAAGCAAGTCTCAAAATCCCCCTCCTAACCCCTCAAGTGATTTCATTTTCTGCTAGAATCTTCTAAAACAAAATGCCATTTTTCAGTGTCATGTGAAATTGGGGTAGTGATGTTATAAGCAATCTGTAGGTTCATATAAATCTCAGTAATTAAGGACATATTGAATATACAGAGAATCAGTTTAATATGCAGTTAAAATATTAGAAATATTTGTTATTCTATTTCAGGTGCTATATTAAAATAACAAATACAAAAAATAAATTTCCCATAATCCCTTAACAATACTATGTTTTTACTTGGCCATGTGACCCCCTAAGCATTTTCAAAAAGTAATAAGATATTTAAAGGAATATACTTGGATTGTCAAACCAATGACAGAGTATAAATGTTTTCACTAAATGTGAAAACCCCACAAAATCAGTGGACATGTGCTTGTGCGTTTCCCTGTAAGTACATCTGTTTCAGTTTTAGGAAACAGAAATATGGGGTTTAAATGAGGGCATTTTAGTTTATGTTCTTCACTATATTTTGAATTAATTATATTATATGATATATTTGTAAAACTTGTATAATACATGTGTTGTAAAAATCTATAACAGGTTGCCATTTTTGTTCAATCAGGTTGAGTATATACAAGGGGGACTGCCCAAAAATGGAATTATCTTCTGTAGGGTGGGCCCCTTGTACTACAGGCCTTCCCTGCTAGGTGAGTGTCCTACGAACCCATCCGTATCAGTGTACCAGCTGGCACTGTTGTGAGATGCTGTGTTTGGATTCAGTGAATATTTTTTTGAAGACTCTTTCAAACACATTTGCCCATTTCATGATGGGGGATTTATGAGCGCACCTGCCCACACCGTGATGAGTGTTCAGCAGTTTTTACCAAAAACAGCATGACCCCCAAACCCCACCCTCCCTATTCACCTGATCTCACCCCGAGTGACTTTGTTTTTGTTTCCCCAGATGAAAAAAGTCCTCAAAGGGAAACATTTTGCCGATGTGGAAGAGGTGAAATAAAAATGGCAGCAGCACTAAAAGGCATCAAAATCAACGAGTTCCACTGCTTTTGAGCAGAGGAAAAAAGTGTTGATAGGTATTCTGCAGCAAATGGAGAGTGCTCTGAAGTTTAACCATTTAAGAATAAATACACAATTTTTAATAAATTCTGGATTTGGGAGGTTCCCCCTCAAAAAGTAATTATTATGGGCTGATTTCTTCAGCACAGTTTTAATAATAAAATAATAAAGCAGATGTAGCTCTTGGGTATTATGAATAATTAATGTTTTATAAGTGGCACGTTCATGCTAATGATATATGAGAACAGCAAACTAAAGAAGTTTAATCATCAGAAAATTATAAAACATTAAAGTGTTCTCCAGATGATAATGACATTAGGTTGAATGGGGATTTATTTTTAGCAGTTCTGGAATTAATTCATATTACAATGTTGTTACAAATTGTCTTTATTTAATGTCTAGATGTGTCATCAAAGAGAAATTGCCAAGATCTTTACTCAGATTTGTAGTACATTATAAAGGTATTAAAACATTAAACATCAAATACTTCAGAGAATAGCTCTTTTTAACATTATCAACTCAATTTAAATATCTAAGGTCAAGAGATATAAAAGATGCTGTCAAAATTCACTTGTGAAGAAAAATAAAGAAATCCCCGTAAGTATATGTAGGCCCACTTAATTAGCTGAGTGAAAGGGCCTTTTCTGCGTGTTGGAAGCCAGAAGCACTGACCATTTAGTCACTCTCTCGACTCTCTGCAAATATTTACTGAGCTCGTGGGGCACAGAGCTCACTACATTGCCTGTCGCTTGGTAAATCTCCATAGCTGTTAGTGGTTACCACCTCCCATCACGTCCATGGCCTGCCAGGCAGAAGAGCACTGACAAAAACAAGTGCCCTCCAAGAGCAGTGAGGGCCCTTTGCCCAATTAAAGAAATGACTCAACCTGGCTGGTGTAGCTCAGTGGATTGAGCGTGGGCTGGGAACCAAAGGGTCCTGGTTCGATTCCCAGTCAGGGCACATGCCTGGGTTGCAAGCCAGGTCCCCAGTGAGAGCCATGTGAGGAGCAACCATACATTGCTGTTTCTCTCCCTCTCTGTCTCCCTCCCTTCCCCTCTCTCTAATAATAAATAAATAAAATCTTTTTAAAAAAATTCTTAAAAAAAAAAAAAAGTTTGTCCTGGCTGGTGTAGTTCAGTGGACTGAGCACGGGCTGGGAACCAGAGGGTCCCGGTTCGATTCCCAGTCAGGGCACATGCCTGGGTTGCGGGCCAGGTCCCCATGAGGGCCATGTGAGAGGCAACCATACATTGCTGTTTCTCTCCCTCTCTCCCTCCCTTCCCCTCTCTCTAAAAATAAATAAAAATAAAATCTTTAAAAAAAAATGACTCGATACCTAGAGCATTCCCAGTTAAATATATTAGTCAATAATTCCAACTGTGTACTCCAGTTGGGCACTCCTGAACTGGTTTTTGTCCATTACACGAGTCATTTCATTAATTATTATTCTAATCTATCTATAAATACTATGTAAGTTTAAATAAATAACCCTGTAAACTTAAAATAAAAAATTAATCTTTTAATTCTTTGTCATGCTATTTAATTATGACCTTTAAATTTTGATGTACAGAGTTAAGCACAACCATCTTAAAATATTTTTGGAAAGAACTAACAGGAACAGAAAACACTGAGAAATAAAAACATTAAATATACCGTCTCAGAGGCTGCAACACATTTATGTTTACACAGTTTGTATATAATCCCAGTTTAGTGTCTATCGGTATTAACAATTCAAGAATGTGGTTTAACAGTATTCTCTAATTTTGGCTTTTAATAATCAAATATATGTATGCCTATTCAATTACTTAAGTTTGTCCTTCAAAGTGAATCTGTAGTTATTGCCAAATACAGCAGGAAATAAAAGTAATGTATTTATCCGAAATATTCATGGGTTTGAGAGAGCAGGAGAGAAAGTGTAGAATGAGAAACCTTGGAGCAAATATAATCTATCTAGTCCTTATGGTTTCTCTTCATGCGTTTGTTGGTTATTTCCCTTTCCCTTTCCGACTGCATTATTAAATGCAAGTTCCTTGGGGGTTATCACACCTCACCATCTACCTTACACCTGGTACACTGAAAGAGTTTTTAGGATGCTCCTATTAGGGCTACGAAAACCATAACTGAGAGCCCAGAGGAATCAACATATGGAAAGCAAATACGATTTTAAACGAGGCACAGGGTAAAGGGAGGGTAAGTGGTGACGGAAAGAGCCTTGACTTTGGGTGGTGAACATACAGTACAATATATGGATGATGTTGTATAGAATTGTACTCTTGAAACCTATGTCATTATTAACCAATGTCATAACAATAAATTCAATAAAATAATAAAAGAGGCATAGGCATTGTGTTCTTATTGTTTTGTTACACGAATGCCTTTTATAGAGCATAGATAAAACAAGCAAAAGGAAACGGGAAGAAATGACTATGGAAACTGGGTTTATTAAAAATTTGGTTAAAAGATAGTCCATGTGAGTCAGAGATTTCTTCCATGAAAAGACGAAATTCAAAGGGTTGTGCAAACAATAGATGTTAGGCTAACTTCGCAACAAACAAGGACTTAGTATGAAAGAGAAAAATACAGTGCCCTCTTTATTAAGGGGCTTGTAGCGAGCCCCTTAATATGCTTGTAGTGAGGTCCTACAAGCATTGGTACAGACGGATAATGATAAAAATATGATGGTCTTACAACCCAAGAGTTTTGAGTTGGAGGGGTTTTTATTTCAGTAACATAAAAGTCACAAAGCTATAGCTTTCATTATCCTAAGGCAACAATAAAACGCAGATGTGTGACTCGACTTTCATTTTGCATTGGTGAAATTTATCAACCAGAGATCTGGAAACTGACAAAAGCACTAAGGATTTTAAGGTTGATTTGGAGTGTCCTACACACTTACAGAACCGAAATATCACTTCCACTGCACAATAACGTTCTTCCACAGTCAGCCAGGACTAATGTTTATTCTTATAAACATCCATTAATGTTTATTCTTATTATGAGAAATAAAAAACCAAAATAAAGAAGTAGACATGAAGATCACAAAACAGAAGGTGAAGATGGAGGAAGAAAATTTTTAGGAGGCTTCACAAATCTGAAAATGAAAAAATGATGAAAAACAAGCAAATGTGATAAAAAGATTAGAGCAAATGGACCAAAGAAATGTCCATACAATGAAAGGAGAAAGGGCCCAAAAAGAAGTCCTCACTGGGGAATGTGGCCAGAGTAGGTGAAGAAGGGTGTTACGTAAGTATCCTCAGTGTGCAAGAGTCTTGTATGTTGTCTTTCAGTTACCAGAGCTGTTCTCGTAGATAGATACATCCCCGCTTTACAGAACAGAAATACAGCGGCTGACAGATTAAGCAGGAAGGCAGTGGAACAAGGATCTCTGCACAGTGACACCACAGCAAAGGCGTCAAAGATGAGGTGGAGGTTTGGAAAACCTCCCCATGACTACAGGGTAACAGTAGGCGGCCAAACTCCAAATGCAAATAGTAAAAGTAGTGCTTTGTTGATGTCTTGGCCCACTGGGGCTGCTACAACAAAATACCACGGACTGGGTGGCTTAGACGGTAAACATTCATGTCTCACAGTTATAGAGCCTGAGAAGTCTAAGATTAAGGTGTTAGCAGGATCACTATCTGGTGAGTTCTGGCTTCCTGGTTCAAATTTCTGTGTCCTTATATGACAGAAGGGGACAAGGGAGCTCTCTGGAGTCTCTTTTATAAGGGCACTAAATCTGGAGCCTTCATGAAGGCTCCACCCTCATGATCTAATCATCTCCCAAAGGCCCCACCTCCTGACGCCATCACATTGGGGGTTAGATCTCAACATGTGGGTTTGGGGGCGGGGGAACACAAGCATTCAGTCTATAGTAATGGCTAACTAAAGACGTAATATAAACAGAGAATAATTGTGGGGCTTCTCCTCACAGGCTTACTTCTTGAAAAATCCAGAATAAGGAGAAAATCACCAGAAGATTTCCAATAAAAAAATATAAGATGCAATAAAATTACTGTCAGATTTTCTAGTCCTTGACTATGGTTTTATCAGCTAATGCATGTCAAAAAATTTTGGGTTTTTTTTTTAGGACAAAAAAATTCTCTATTTAGACTATTACAGGGGAATTGCTAAACTGAAGGAAAACAAATGAAAAAGAGAAGGCATAAAGATACTGCTAGTTTTGAATAAACTATTAAATAATAAGCTAGATCCTAACTAGACCTTATTTAGGCCATGAGCAAGGTGGTTGAGTAGCTGGTAGTAAAACGGGCCCGTGATGTGGACATTTTAGCACATCTGGAGTTCCGTATCAGAACCCAAGTCCTCACGGCATCGGATTCTCTCCACAAACCACAAGTGGGGACTAAATGCATAACATTTATGCTAATTCAGCCACAAAATGCTATTTTGTAATCTAAGAGAATTCCTAGCAGCATATAAAATTGTTTTCCTTCCCTGCAGAAAACAGAAACAAGCCAGATTGTCTCTAGGTTTGAAATGCTCGGTTTTTAATGATAAACTGGGAATAAACAGCTGCCTAAAAAACAAGCTTGCTACATCATAAACTATCAGCATAAAAATGAAATGATATACAACTGAGTTAAACAAGTTTTAAAGGCATGCGTAATCATCACTGCAATACAAAATATGTGCTCAAATGTTGGAAATGATATGTAAAAATAAAAGCGAACATTACTATTCCCTGTGTTCGTTTTGCACTCAGGCGGGGACCATGAGCTGCGGAAGCAAAGAGACAGAGGAAGAGCCAGCTCCTCGCAGTGGTTTCTGCCCTGGCTGCATAGCACATTCACCTGGATCTTTAAAACTATGTTATGTCCAGATCCCCCAGAACCATTAAATCAGAATGTCTGGGGTGGGAATAGGAGGGACATTGGTGTTTAATTTTTTAAATCTTCCAAGGTTTTCAAATGGTCAGCCATGATGATAAACCCCTGAGCTATTGCTGACTTCCTTCTCCCTCAGGTGACACAAATGTAGTGGTACCTGTGGCCTTATTTAAGCTATTCCCAAATGCCCTGTCTTCCACTGAAATGGACAATGTTTGTGACATTCTCCCTAACCCCAATGTAATGGGATTTGGAGGTGGAGCCTCTGGGAGGTGATTGGTTGTGGGGGTGGAGCCACCATGAATGCAATTAGTGCCCTTGTGAGAACAGGCCAGAGAGTTAGCTAGCTCCCTTCCTGTCATTTGAGGGCACAAGGAGAAGACAGTAGTCAGCCACCGGAAGAGGGGCCTCACCCGCCCATGCTGGCAGCCCAGTCTCAGACTGCCAGCCTCCAGAACTGTGAGGAACAGACCGGTGTTGTTTGTAAGCCACGTGGTCTATGGGCGGAAGAGGCTAACACATACGCTGCCGCATGATTTGTTTCTAATACTTGTGGAGACAGATGTTTAACTCTGGGACTCAAGAAGAAACTGGGAATTGGGATAAGTTATCTGAGTCAACAGAGAGGTAACTGGAGAATAATTTGGAGGCTAACATGAAACACTCCTTTAAGGCAAGTGCCACAAAACACAATGATTAGCAGCATAATGGGAGCTGGCCCCACTTCCCGGGGCCTGACCACCACAGAACCCGGTCACCATCTGCAAGGAAAGGAGACTGCAGCCAAAAAATATCTTTGCAAATTCTAAAATTATCTTTCAAGCCAGTGCTATATTCCTAACAATTTTTTCCTTCTAGATCACCCAATCGTCTTTGTTTTAATTTTCTATTCTTAGATAAGTTTTATTACTATAAAGTATTGCAAACCTCTTTTAAGCAAATGCAGTACACATGAAAATATTTAAGCAATAGGTATGAGGCTCTGTGAGTGACACTTCATGGGGGAAAGATGACGCATAGGATTCTGCTTCCCAAGCGACACAAGATATGAATACAATGAAATTTAAACAATGTAAATGAAATGCTTATAACTAGGAAGACCAACTCAGTTTGCTCAGGAGTTTCCCAATCTCGGCACTGAAAGTTCTGCTTCATAGGAATACCTCAGTCTTGGGCAAATCGGGACAGGTGGTCTTCCTACCCACAATGTGCCAGGCCCCATGCTTAGCATGTCACATGCATAAGCCAGTACAACTGTCACCATTTTACAGGTGGTAATTCACATCCATTACAGGTGGAGACCAAAGGTCAGTGAGATTCAGTGACTTCGTCAAGCAGAGCTAGATAAGGACCAGGATTTAGAAGACAAAAACCTGAATGCGGAACCCAAACTCCTGACCATATCACACCAAAGTGATCAGGGAAGTAATGACAAGACAGCATAAGTTAATCTCCAAACAGCCATTGTGGGTTCAGAAACACAGAAGAGCACCGAAGCTCCCAGGAACAGTGACACCTGGATCGGACGCTGGAAGTGAGGCCTGGATCGGACGCAACCCACCGTTCACTCTTGCTGGTGGGGCAGTTGGGAGTGAGAGGCAGGGAAGGGCAAAGGAAGGGGGGTGTAAAGGCCTGGGGAGACAGGCACTTAGGCTGGTATGCACGCAGAGGTTACTCTGCTTTTGGGGGTAAACTTCAGAGTATCAACCGCATGAGAAATTGATGTCTGTCTGTTGATGGGGTAGGCCAGAGCATCTCTGGGAGAAATTATAGTGAGAATAATTCAGTCACTGTTGGAAAAGCAAGCTCAAATCACAGAAAGTAGCATCACTTCTGAAGCAATGGCTTTTAGATTTCTTAAAGTGTCATTTTAACATCTGGTAAGTCTCTGACTGCACTAGTCTTTCTTTCTCCCGTTGCCAATGCTATCCTATTTCACCCAGAGCAATCGTCATTGAGCCACCTTGTCCTGCATGAATAATTTCAAGTCTGTGCTCAAATCACATCTCCTGATATGACTTCAACCACTTTCCCACTGAGCATCAAAGACCCCCGCGATGATGTCCCCTAACAGTATCCCAGACCGTTCTGCAGAACACGGCTGAGTGCACTGCTCCCCCAGGTCAGCATCAGAAGAGTGACAAGCTCTTTTTCCACAGACATGCTGAGAATTTAGTTGAAAATACAATTAAATCCAAGAGATTATTTAACCATTTTATTCCCCAAACTCAAGCAATCATGTTTATAACATCATTTTAATCAAATGATGATAAATATTTAAAGATTTCTGATTACCTGTTAATTTCTAGTTAACTGCAAAAGAAAACATACAGGTTGTGTATTTTTTGGAACTGTACATACATATATATTACTTTGTACCATTCATTTATATATTTAGCTTAGTTGTCTCAAGTAAGAACTTCTAAAATACTGTTTAGGGATTCTGGAGTTCCTAACTATTAAAAAAAAGTAAAAAATTAGTTCTATTTTAAATTATCAGAAAAAGAAAAGCCCAGAACAGCACTATGTTCTGATTTCAAAGTTAACTCATTTGTGAATGTTCTCTGACAGAACCAAGCTAAAACGTAATATGATCTGAATATAACTAGGGATTTAAAAATATGTTATTTTGTCTCAGAATAATCTAGCCAATTTACATCTTATATCTACATTTCATCTTGCATATTTTTTCTCCAATTTGTTTCTAATTTTTAGCTACTTAAGCCAGGATAAACTCCCCAACCTGTAACTATAAACCAAACCACAAATATAAGCAGGATTGTCACTAAGGGAAAAAGAAATAATTCCTGCCCCAATTTTCAGATTCTTTAATAACTGCTCATGGCACAATATCTATTGGTATATACCTGTGTCTATACACACACACCTGCACACGACCCCTCAAAGCAAAACAAACAAGAAAATAAACGAAAGTACAGTATGGCTAGTGCATATGTAATTTGGGGCAATTCCCTGAGAAGAGGAAAACAATAAAGGACTTCAGAACAGCAGAAAGACAGGAATGCTGTTTCCATTTAGGTAAGCCACATCACCAAAGTCTAGCTTTTGGACACAAATTATGTCATGACTAAATAGTCAGCTCATAGCAAATCCCCATTTTCCTTGGTGAATAAAACTGCAAATATTGTATCAATCAATCTTACGCAGAAAGATTCTTCATTCAAGTACAACGAAAGAAATGTGCATACTGCCAATGCAGAGGGTATTCTGTAAATACTCATTGAATAAATACATACAACTGAAAACTGGACTATCTGTTCATCTTTCTTCTTGTGTTAATCAATTCAAATCTTAGAGAATATCATCAATCTACACGGAGCTCCCAAATACAGTTTTACATTAGACAACCTTAGTGACAAGCCACACTAAATATTACATGTAGATATACCTCAGTATTGATTACACTTCTGAATGAAAAGGAATTTTTTCCAACCAATAAGCATGTATGAAACTGACTCAAAAGAAAAAAAAGAAACTGACTCAATGTGTCCCTGACATGATTTGAAGGTAGAAAAATGTGGGGAAATGAATGTAAAGGACTATGTGGGTTTCACAGAGCTCAAGCTCCAAGTTCAAGGTAAATGGCTGGGGCTGGAGAAGTAGGCAGGTATAAAGAGAGACACAGTCAGACAGAGGTAGAGAGATGAGCAACAGGGCATTGTGATCAGAGGCACAATTAGAAGGACATTTAGACAAGACACAGGTAAGATCCTAGATCTTAAGAGACTCGTAAGTAACAATTTCAGTACATACGGGTCAGGAATATGATGAAAGATAATGACCAAGAACCAGAATGTCTAAAAAGTGTGGCACAGGCAGATCCGCAATATTTTGGGGGGAAGACTGGACAATGAGCAGCAGCGAATCAGACGGCAAGAGAAGCAGCATGACAACAAGCCTGGGCAACAGTAGATAATGAACAAACAAAATGCAGAAACTTAATACATCAGCCAGCAGTATCAGCCCACTGGATCCAAAGTCAGGATCCAATACCCATGACCTACTAGCCTGGGGTTTGAGGCAGAAGGATGTGGGGCACCTGGATGAAACAGGAAGTTGGGGGAGAGCAGAGAAATTCATGTCTACAGAAAAAAAGTTATGACTTTACTGTTTTATATAGGACAAACACATGAATATGCATGTTTACTTATTCTATTCTCCAACTTGGACATCAATTTTGATCCATAAAAAACAAAAAAAAAAGCCCTACTATGTCCAATTTCATTGTGAATGTTCAACAATAGGAAAACCAAGAATACCATTCCGTCCTTTCCATATACGCCACTTTACAATTTGCAAAACTCTTCCAGCATTTTCTCACATGGTGCATATGCTTTAGCCACATTTATATCTTCCTGATGATCAAATCTCCCCTTTTCCCCAATCAGCTCAGCTTCACAGGAAATATACTTTTAATGTTTTATTGTTTGCTACTTTAAGTATCAGATGTTTGTCCTTCGTACACATATGGAACCCTTTGATTTAATTTTTGAAAATCAATGAAAAACACATGTGCATCTTGAAACAGGTGTTATTCATTAGAGTTTAATCCTTTCCACAATTTCACACTCAGAAAAGGAAACTTAGCATGTTTCTTTCATTCCAAGTCTATCGATGCTGAGAACATGAGTTTCTCTAAGTACTTCCATTCAATCAGAATCCTAAACCTTTTCTTGGGGGAGCAGAAGAACTAACTAAACATTTCTAAAATTTGTTTTGAAACTTTTTGAAATTTGTAACACTTTCTTTGAAAGTGTACAGTGTGTGCTTTTTTTAAAGGCTAGATGGCTAAAAATAATCATGTAATATTATGCTAGTTGTATTTTACATTATAAAAGAATCATTAATTTTCACTGAGATTAGTTTCATCACAGAGATTTAGTATTTCAACCATCAACTCTAAATATTCCTAAACTTAAATGAAGACTAAAATATTACTTTTTTGACAGACACCAGCAAATTTCTCAAATTCATATCAGAAATAATACTCAAACACAGTGGAGAAATAATACATCTGAGATTTTCTGTTGAATATATTTTCCTTTCAGAAGTCAGGTTAGGAAGGAGTTAGATTTTGGGGGAGGTTTGAGGGTTGGCCATCCATAATCAGAAAACTGAAGTAGTGGCTAAAATAGAAATACTCTCAAGTTTATTTTAAATGAAGACTGAGAGTTCAAACTGAGGAACGCATTTTCTAGTAGATAGTTCTGTAAATTTTAAAACTATGCTCATGATTAAAAACCAATAACACTGAACTTAGGCAGAATGTTATCTATAAATCGTAAAATGTAAATCCTCAATGGGAAAAGAGAATTAACAGAAAAAATTAATGAGAACACTAGACAAAAGATAGTGACTTTATCAATTTTATCCATATTAAAAGAGATTGTGAAACACTGCTAGTTGAGTGCATTATTAATAATGCCTGAGTTAAATATTTCTGTTCTCAATTTAAAGGCAAATTTAATTTTTAATGACAACTGTTGTCCTTAGGAACCCTAAAGCACATCCTAGTGGTCTTCGCTGAATCTAGGAAAGTGATCATTTGTTCTTGCATTTCTGTCTCCCTTCATTTAGCATTTACTCATGAGCCCTCCTGGTCCTGTGCTAGGTACTGGAAGAGAAGCTACATGGCACATTCATTCTGTCCCCACGAAGGTTCTAACAATTAACTGGAATCCACTGAGATAGAAACCAAATGGAAACAACTGTACTTGAACAGCAAAAAATTTTTTTAATAAAAATAAAAACAGCTTTATTTTTTAAAAAAAGAAATCATAAGAGGTATGCATTTCAGAATTTGGATGTACACTTCCACTTTACTGAGTCCCTACTGAGGAAAGATGCCATAACTAAAATGCACAAAAACTGAGATGAGAAGCATTGTACGAATGATTCACTGATTTCTTGATACAGAAAGTCATTAGCGAACTCAGGCTTTGTAACAAACATTGGGTATAATGTTACGTCCCAGTGATACATATTACATTACTAGTTTTTAAAAATTATAATAAGAATTATTGTTGCACTGTTACTCCTAAGTCAAATTAGCTTGAAGCAGACATTAACAAAGATTAATGCCATATTTTCATGATTTAGTACATGTAGCAAAGCTGATTATTTTTCAGATCAAATTTAATTTGAATATGTTTATATATTCAACAATGTTTATTGAGCATCTACTGTAATACAGGTTCTATTCTAGGTGCTAATTATAAAAGCAGGCAGGAAGATTCTGTTCCAGAAGAGTTCATATTCTGGGGCAGACATAGACATTGTACAAATAAACTACTTAAGACATAATGAAATATCAGGTAGGAAAAAGAGTTACGAATGTATATGCAGAAGTAGGATTGCTGGATCACACTGTAATTCTATCTTTAATTTTTTGAGGAACCTCCACACAGTTTCCCATAGTTGCTGCACCTCCTACATCCCCACCAACAGTGTGTAGGAATTCATATTTCTCCACATGCTCCCCAAAACTTCTCTTTTTTATTTGTTTGGGTTTTTTTAATAATAGTCATCATAACAGACATGAGGTGATATCTCGTTGTGGTTTTGATCTACATTTCCCTGATATCTTGGCCCCTTGTTTACTGGGGCACTTATACACTAATGAAAAATGAATGCAACCCAAATGACCATCAACGGATGAATGGTATATACATACAGTGAAATATCATTCAGCCTTAAGAAAGAAGGAAATCCTACATGCAACAACACGGATGAACCTTGAGGACATTATGCTACGTGATACAAGCCAGTCACAAAAGGGCATATACTGCCCGATTCCACTTACTGTGGGGCATCGAAAATACTCGCATTCACAGAGCAGAAAGTGGAGTGATGGTGGCCAGGGACTGGGGTGAGGTGTGGGATGGGGAATTGTTGCTTGATGGGTATAAAGTCTCAGTTATAGAAGATGAACAAGCTCTAGAAATCTGCTGTACAACATAGTACCTGTAGGTAACAGTATTGTACACTGTAAAGTGTGCTGAGGATAATTCTCACATTTAGTGTTTTTACTACAACGCCCTCCTCCCTCACACACACCTCAACACAGGAAATTTGCAAGTGCTGGATATGTTCAGTACCTTGACTGTGATAATGGTATCACGGTGCATGCGTGTGTCCAAACTATCAAAATGTATGCACTGAATATGTGTGACTTTTGTATATCAATTATGCCTCAATAAACCTTTAAAAAGTTATTAAAAAATAAAGCAGGGTAAAGGGATAGAAAGTTATGAGTACTTTCCATACAGAGTGATCAAGGAAACCATTTCTGATTACTTGACATTTAATCAAAGGGGGGCATAAGCATACAATGGAGTAAAATTGCCTCTTCAATAAATGGTTTTGGGAGAACTGGACTGGTACATGCAAAAAAAAATGAAACTAGACCATCAACTTACATCATACACCAGAATAACTCAAAATGGATAAAAGACTTAAATGTAAGTTGTGATATCATAAAAATACTAAAGGAAAACATAGGCAGTAAAATCTCAGATATCTATCCCATGTAGCAATATTTTTGCTAATACATCTCCTAGAGCCAGGGAAATA